>JAJLUF010000026.1:0-29627 GCA_030569995.1 Lachancea cidri
GCCTGTAGTGTCTAAAAATCTTCGCGATGATGTATATATTTTAACGCACAGACACCTTCAACACATATATACTAGAAAATTTTTCTACATAAATAGCAAAAAAAAAAAATAATCTAGAAATCTCAAGCATAATTAATTTATAAGGTTACTACCAGCTATAGTAAAGAAGAAATAGCGAAGGGATGGCACGAAAAAGTTAAAAAAAAAAAAAAAAAAAAAAAAAAAAAAAAAAAAAAAAATTAAAAAAAAAAATGAAAATTAAAAAAAAAAACTAGCTGCCACTGCTAAAAATAGACCAACGGCATTCTGATCTCACCACCTGTCTATAGAGATCGCGAGAAAGAACCACCTCTTCTGTAACTGCTCTTGGTCGTAGATAAACGCAAAACTACGCGACAAAGTGTTCAAACAATCAAGGAAACGGAGACGCGGGAGCTAACATTTCTTCCTGTTTCCCGGAAGATCCTGGGGCCGCTGTAGGGCCGCGGCTCGGATGAGGGGACACATAATTGCTTGTCCCGGTGTTAGCGTAAGGACAAACCGAGGGGAGGGGTTAGGGGTGAGATGCAAACTGGAATGGGATACTGTCACGTGACCGTGTGATCGGCGGTGTCTGGGCTGCAGAGGGAAGTGACTCGGCGAAAAGTGACCCTGGCTGTGTCACGTGCCGCAGGCACGTGACTCTGTGTGATTTCACACGGCACGTGACCTCTTTTTGTCTTGCATGTCTCTCTCTCTCTCTCTCTTCACTCGTGCTGCGTGAAACTGTATACTTACATCTACATCATACACTGCGCATGGTTAGCATGGCTAGTGCAGCGATGCTCACGGATAGAGCGGTCAAGCTGCTGTACCGACAACGGGGCAGTGCCCTTCGAAAAGTAGAGCAAGGAATTGTGATATCCCCGCTCAAGAGACCGCGACCTCAAGAGTTTGACGATGATGATGGAAATTACGGTATACCCGCCTCCGATGAGGACCTCGACGAAGCTGCTGGCAGCAGAGGTGATTCGATTGAAGTAGAAGAGGCTGTTTCACCTATTTTCCCCGCGACTGGAAGCGGCACGCCTGAGCATGAACAACCACCAACAGCGACAACAACAACGACAACAACAACACTACATCGCGAATACAGCCCACGCAAACCAGGGCTTCCGACGCACGACCAGCAGGACATACACTTTGCACCCTTAACTGTACTCAGATCTCCCGACTTACCTGAAGTGACGGCCTATGAACCTCCGGATCCTGCATATGACTTTTCCGACGTGCCCGTGACGCGGCTGTCGTCATCTATAACATCCATCACATCCGTTGACGTGCTCGTCGCACTCTTCCAAACCTTGTTCGAGGAGCAACTGATTCCGCAGTCATATGCGAACTTTGAGACAGCAACATCCCGTGAGGATAAACTCATATACAAGCTGGACATCAAAATCTTTAATACGTTTCTGGAAAAAGTTTTGGCGGACCTCCGTGATATAATGGACATCAATGTTTCCAATAATGAGCTTTGCTTTCAATTGAAGCAGATAATCAAGGCAAAAAAGGATTTGACTGAGTCACTGCTTCAGGTTCGCCAAGATATGCATGAACTGAAAATGAAGAGCGAAGCAAATACAAATATAGACATCCTACGGCAGAAATTGGATTTAAATGCAAAACTTCATTCTTTTGAGCAAGAGCTGGCGCAGACACCTTCTCTAGAACAGCAACAAGATCGGGTGGCACCGCTACTCGGGCATGAATTGGAAGAATTTATCGAGTTGATGGACCCGTTCGATGGTGTGCTGGCGAGGCTAAAGGCTTTGAATCACAGGCTGGAAGAGGTGTTATAATTTTACAGTTACGAAAGAAATACCGACCTGTATGTACAAAAAGGATATACGATATATAAAAATGTGAATGCGGGGGGTGATCCAATGCATCGCGGTAAGCAAATCGATCACTCGCTTTCTGCAATCAACGTCATAATCATTCTGTACAAGTAGAAGAAGAACATCAACAAGTAAAAACCTAGCTTCAAAAAGCTCTCTCTCTTGTGCTTACCTAGCGTTCTGAAAATCTCTGTGGCATCCAAAAGTTGCATCTTCCTGTATATCTTGTTTGCGTTGAAAGCAAGCAAAGGAAGGTTGATTAAAAACACGAACCAATAACCATTCAAAAGAAACAACAGTGAAATGAATCCATGCAAAAATGCCTCTGGTGTGATCAATTTGTTCACTTTCGAACACAACTCGATTGGATTAATGTAATCCGCTTCTAAATCAGCATACAAAATTGTAAAGTGGACTTGAGCAAATAGGTTTACACAGTTCAAAACTACTGCAAGTACAAACAACCAAGCTCCCATTATTTTCTATTCTTTTTGATCCTGTGTATTTTACTTATAAGTTTAAAAGTCAACCTAATCGCATTCTACTTCCTCAAGCGATAAGGCCCTCCAATATCCCCTGGTGAAAATTTTCCAGTGAAAAAAATTTTGCACCTCGTATCTAATGATATATGAAAATGTCTTCGTTACCACCACATTGACAGTAAATAGCTTTTTGCAGAGGTAGGGCTAATGTCAAGATTGCTCAATCTAAATACAAGTTGTGAGCGTTATTGAAGAATATGTCTAAGTTCTGCTCATGTTTTGGCGATTTTGGTAGAGAAAATGGTCCTGCAGCTGTCGTAGTTTTTTAGCCAAAATTAATTATAGAATTTATATACGAGCTTGTCGATTTGTGCGTTAAGACCGATTGCATTTTGAGAAAGGTCCAGCTTTGAAGGCATTGTTCTACAACCTTACCTATAGTTTTCTTGATCTTAAAATCTATTCAAAAAAATACTCCGATACGGGGAGTCGAACCCCGGTCTCCACGGTGAAAGCGCGATGTGATAGCCGTTACACTATATCGGATGTTAATGAAATTCTTGTAATCTTTGAGCGTGCACTCAGGTCGGTTTGATCACGATTCGCTTAAATTCGCTCACGTGTTATATCTGTATGAATAGTGAGTTATATACTTCAGGTCTCCTCAACCCATGTTTCTCATTTAGGTCCTAATCGGTGAACTTTATTTTCCAATCGAAGCCTGAAGCCTTCTTTTCTACTTCGTCGATGAATTCTGCAAACAATTGTTCAGCGTCGGCACCGTACTTGTAGACTATATTTCCTTCGTAAAGACGAACGCATTGGTAGCTTTCCTTGAAGAATGATACACCTTGAGAAAATTTTCCAATAGTTATGAATCTTCCCTTGCCCTCTGGCAGCTCCCACACGGTGGATTTGCAACCATCACTGGCGCCGGAGATATTTATGAGCTTGTTTGGAGTCGAATTGATGGGATCCAAAGTGAGCCATACTTCTTCATAGTCCATAATCTTCCCAGATTTCGGATTGGACATTTCTCCACATTCTAGGCGGTCTCCGTTTGGTAAATCTCTAAAGTGACCTACGTCTGAACCCGAGTTATCCCCCATTGAGTCCAATTTGTGAACAAATTCAACAGAGCAGTCGAAGCCCGGTTTGGTGGGCAAAATCTTTTCTTTTCCATTGATTAGCCATTCTGGTATTCCTGTCTCTTTGTTTATTCTAGTATCAACGAAATCGTCATTCGAAGCCGTGAAAACCCATGTGGACGTTGGCTCAGTCGCGTCTGAATCACAAGCCCATTTGATTGATTTCCGAGTCGAGAAGATAGGTGGCATTACTTGCAAAATTCTTTAAAGTTGTTTTAAGCGAGTTGTGTTGCTTGTTGCTTCTCGAATAAATTCTGCACCTTAATTTCATTACGTTATTCTTTGAAATCAAATTTAAAAAAGAACACCATGAGAGGAACGATATAGGATATTGTGCATAAAGACATACTAAAATATTCGGCTATATAGTGTGAAACCTATAAACTCAGAAATTTGATTCTATAACATTCCATGATGTATTTCCAGCTACCACAGTAGAGCCCTCCTTGGCTTCAAATTTAGTAGGAAATTTGTCAAAATTGGGCCCATACTTGACCAACGTTTGCCACTGGCCATTTGGTTTTACTACAGCTCTTAAGAAGTTGACACCTTTTATAGTGTGATCGTTTTTCTTGAAGATAATTCCTTGAGCCCACTTCCCGACGACGACAACTAGACCTTCGAATTCTTCATTGTCCAATGTCATAGCTACCGACCGCGCACTGGAATCTTGTTCGCTCTCGTTGCGCAGAATAACAAATTCATCTCGTTGCGCATCAATTGGCTGCCATAGTTCAAAAAAGTCCACTCCTTCGTTGTCATAACCAAAAGGAAAAACTTTTCCTCTCTCCTCAATACAACCGCTCTCCCAAGTAGTCCAGAGAGTGTGAACTTGTCCCCTGTGTGTATTCTCCTTGTTCAAGTGCACATTAGTGTCAAATTGAAAGCTAAAATCAATGGCAACTGAGTCACCATCGGTAGGACTGACCTTTGCGTGAGATGCAGTACCCGCAAAAGCCCATTCGAGTGGGAAATCTTTTTCAGTTTCGGTAGGTTTAACAAATGGTCTCACAGAGATGTAATGCCCCTTATTAGTAGTTGACGACAATGTCAAAGTTCTCTCGTCTGCTGGATTCGTACCAACTTGAAATGTCAATCTTTTGCATAAGGACACCATATCGAATTTCTTGATCTCTTAACGTTTGACGGTAGAATAGCTCGAAGCTCAATGCAACTGATTACCAATTGATTCAATCAACAAAATTATATGTATACTGTTACAACTATAAAAATATCTTAAATACTTGTTACGTCAGCTGATTTTTACTTCCCGCAAGATGTCATTCAGAATATTTTTAATCCAAATTTACGACCCTAAAAAACGTTTCAACAAGCGTGGGCAGAGCGATAACCGAAATTAAAAATCGCTCATCGATATTGCGTGCCCCCGTTATTTAACGAGTTTAACCCAAATAAAAACCCTAATTCATGGCGCCCGAGACTATTCACTTCCCTTATCTTAGTTGGATCCATAGCGCTATCGACTAATTCTCTTTTTTTCTTCTGCAGCTCAAGTATTCTATCTTCAACAGAGTTTTTGACCAGCAATCTGTAAACTTGAACTTCTCTTGTCTGACTGATTCTATAGCAACGATCCATCGCTTGATCTTCAACAAATGGATTCCAAAATGGGTCTACAAGTACGACATGATTTGCACAAGTTAGTGTTAAACCCGCATTACCAGCCTTCATCGAGATCAACAATACTCTTTTTGTTTTATCCCGATAGAATTCTTCGACAGTCACCGCCCTAGCTTTAGAGTCCATTGATCCATCATATCTTAAAAACGGTATTTCCAGTTCTTTGCTAATAAAATGCTGTAAAAGATCAAAGAATGTAGTAAATTGAGAGAATATTATGATCTTCTCGTCGTCATCCTTTTCTAGAACATTCTTGATTATTTCTAGACACTCTGAAATCTTTTGTGAGGGCTCTAGATTGGCAAAGTCAGTGCGGTAACCATTTTTCAGTCTATCTTTTTGAGCAGCCATTTCGCGCTTGTACTCTTCATGTAAATCATGTTCACTAAACTTTTGGTTAATCACTTGGTCGTAGAGCCTATAAGTTATCACTTCGTTGTCATTGACATCCCTTTTACAAACCAAACATGACACTATGTGACCACCGTTAGCAATCTTGCGCGATCCAGGCTCGTAACGCGCATCTTCCAAAAACGGTTGCAAGCATCCTTCACAAAGCATATGACCGCATGGGGTCAGAACCATTGTTGTTTCAAGCTCCATTTGTTCCATACAATAAGGGCACAGCATGTTCTCCAGTCCATCTGAAATGGTTTCCTTGCCAAGATTTGGTATTTTATATGCCACTTCGTATAATCTCAACCAGTCTTTCTCGAAATTCTTACCATTTACCACCTTTGAATTTTCGCTTTTATTCTCTCCTATTTTTACCAGTTCTGGGTGACAGCACGCCTGCCGCAAGCGAAGCAATAGAGTCAAGATACTGGAATAACTACCTTTGGCACTCCTAGCTAATAACTTCTCAGCTTTTTTCTGATTGGCACTTTCTAGCTGTTCATAAAATTGGGACTCCTCGCCACTTAGTGTATTTTCTTTGTTATGGATATTTTTGTCAGGTAATTCTAAAATAGGTTTACCGTCTATTTCAGAATCCTTTGTCCTTCGAAGCATGATCGCTGTTAATAATACCTGGACTTTTTTTATCGCTTGTTTTCTATCGTAGTCGTCGTAATTTCCTGAAGTTTTTCCGAGTGGATTACCAATATCTATTCTAAATCTGTGCTCTTTATTATATGGCGGTATTCGCAAGAAACGCACCAAAGAGTATAGCTCCATGATACTATTTTGCATAGGAGTGCCTGATAGTGCCCACCTATAAATACTCTCCAGCGAGCAGCAAGCTTTGGCGGCCTTGGTGTTTTTGTTCTTAATATTTTGAGCTTCATCCAATATGATACGGTAAAATTGCGATTCATTGCAAAAGAAGGGTGACCAATATTCCGACCCTATTTCTTTCAAAGAATTTAAGGCCTTCATGTCTGCTACTTCAGGTAATTTGAAATCGTCCTCATCTTGTTTCAGCTTAAGCGGCCAATGTTTTTTTAATTCGCTTGCCAGCGTTTGATAAGATACCAATACTACATCGTAACTCAAGAGCTGTCTGTAATTGGTAACTTTAGAGCCGCTAGTTCCCCCGTAAATCATTGCTCTAAAATTAGCAGTTTTTTTTACCTTAGTCTTGATTTCAGCTTGCCACACTCTCAGTACCGCAACTGGTGCGACAATCAAGTTAGTTTTGCATTTTTCAAGCTCTGATCTGTTTCTAAGCATCAAAGCAATTGCCTGTACAGTTTTCCCGAGGCCCATATCATCTGCCAACAGACCTCCTTTCTTGTTAGAATTTTCCGTAGCTATCAGCCAATGAAGACCTTGCCGCTGATGATTCATCAAATTGACGGTCAACTCGGGTGGAGTTAACTCTTCGCCCTTTACCTCTGTCTCTGTTTTCTTTAAACCTTCCAACAACTCGTGCAAGCTTTCATCGTCCTGAGCCGTATAGATGTTGGACAGTTGTAAACTGTTGTATTGATATGGTCCATTTTGCGATTTGACCGTACCCAAAAGGTCATCGTCTCCATGGGCCCCCATATCGAGCTCATCAGGGGAAATAAAATCATCATCATGTAAGCGAGAACGTCTCAATCTGTCGTACGTATCGGGATCCACAATAAAGCCTAAACTTTCCAAGTACTTTGATACAGCTGGCATCTTGACCCCATGTTTGTGTAGCTCGGTGATAGCGTTCTCTACTCTATTTTTTCGCGAGTTTTTACTACTCACCCCCGCATCGAAGTCTCCCTTGAAATCCTCTAGTACTTTAAGTAAGTAATACATTAAGTTCTTATTCTGGGTTGAACGAACAGTATTTTTAGCAATCAAATCTTTTGCCACATCTATAGATTTGAAGAAAACAGAAGTACGCATTGGATTTGACTCTGAACTTTTCCCGCCATTTGACGATTGAAGACGATTTAGTTTTCCATTGATTTCAGTCATACTTCTGGCGTATCTCTCTTGAGCAATTAATCCATTTGCGTACATCGCATCTAACTGCACCTTTTCCTGTAACAATGATGCACGCGCATGTATGTTTTCTTTATTTGTATTATCGTTGATAGCATTTCGTAGATCCAGCTGTGATTGATGCAATTTTGAATTTCTATCATTCACAAATTCAACGAACCTATCTTTGAGTTGAGACTCTTTTTGTTCAAGTTCGTGTAACTTAAGAAGGGTGTTGGTTCTTTTTTCCTTCAAAGATTTTGTATCATCTGCCGTTCTATCAATGAGCAATTTCTTATTCAATGATTGTGTATTTTCCATGCTTTTTATTAGCAGATTAAGCTTGTTTTCAGAATCTCGGATTGCAGCGTCTCTTTTACTGAGTTTCCGCTGGAGTATAGTTTTTGTATCACGATACGTGTTTTTCAAAGCGGATAATTGTCGCTCTTTCTCTGCCATTTCTTTAGTTAGTTTTTCGTAAGCTGCTCTTGCAGACTCCGCGTCTAAGGAAGGTTTGGTTCCTTCAGAGCCTGGAGACTGGCGTATCGAGTTAGAATTGCTATCTGTGTGTTTCTGTTCCAAGGTAGTAGGAAAGTCTTCTTCTCCATCACTGAGGATAATTATTGGAGAGCTTTCCCTCTCATGCATGCTATCTAGCTTTGAAAAAACAGTTTGAGTGAGAGAAGGCTTTTTCAATTCATTTGATAGACGGAACGGTACTGTACCTTCTTCAGTAGACCGATTTGGCACCTGTGTACTCTGAAGTATTGACTTATTTTCGCTTCCTTCGTCGTTTTCAACATCCAAATCATAAAATTCAACATGTTCCTTGTTCAAAGTTTCTTTTGCATCTAAGAAGTCATCTTCACGCCCCTCCTCATTTGAAGTAATGGGGGTTGTCCTTTGTTTGTCCAAAAGGTCCTCGTGAAATTTAGGACTCTGTGGAGTCACAAAATCATCTGTGGTAAAAGATCCCATATCTGATCCTTTAGTAAGACTTTGCGAAGAGAATCCATGATCATGATCTGATCCTTGAAACATTCTTTCAGTTGAATTACCATGGGTGTCCAGCTTAAATCTTTTGGGATTGCCTTGTTCGGCGATAGAATCCCTTATAATACCTCGCGATCCGAGAGCATGTGAAGTTTTAAAAAGCGACCTTGCAGATTCTTGAGCGTTCTCTTCATGGTGTTCGGAGAACAGTACAGGATCCATAGGAGAATAGAACCTTTCATCTTGAGAATTCGCATCCGGCTCCCCATGACGGAAACTTGATATTCTAGAAAGTCCGGGCAGGCGCACAGTAGATCTAGGTATTTGGATCGCATCTCTTTCCTGCAGTGGAGATTCCTCACTACTATGAAGATTAGGGGTCTTTGGTGTCTGTGAGTACTTCACTATTGCCGTCGGGGGATCAGTTGGAACGGAGAGTCTTCCAGGGCTCATCTCATTGTCTGAGTCCTCGAGCGTAAGATCAATAGATGGAATGGTGGACATTCCTGACTCTAACTGTTATTGAATATCACTTGTATGGCACTTATCCGGCTTTAGTTCGTTGCTAGTGTTGTCCGTAATACTATCGATAATCGCCATTGCAAGATAGTAATATTTAAGAACGTGATCCTAACGTACGTAATTACAAATTAAAACGATGGGCTATTAAATTCAATTCGACACCTCGATCAATGGGACGATTCCTCGGTAATAATTGACCTACATCTATATGTATCTGGGAGACAAAAATAAGCACTCGAAGGTTCATGGCTCCGGCATGTCTTATTTTTGGAATTTTGGTGCAACATGAAAATCCTTGAGACGGGGAATACTAAGTAAACCAAATAATATGCATTACTAAAGCGCTAATCATAAATCAAAGAGATCTTTTCTTAGATGTATTTCTGGTTCCTGAAACCTCAGAAAACTGTCATATTATTGTTTGGCCGTTTGACTAGCAAATATGTGGTGCTTTTAGAGTAACGCGCCATACATTGTCTGTTGGACTCATGTTTGGTTCGTCACCGTATATTAGATAATAACAAAATTTCATATTTTATGCCGAACTTATTTAAGTGAATTAAAGTGTCATGTACATAGACATCTTGAGAACTAGAAATGAATTTATTTTTCGAAAGGACAGCGAACCCCGTTTATTAGCTGATCGTAACTTCCATACTGGGTTTAGAAACCACACTGGTTTGGATATTGTCTATCAGTAAGTGGTTGTGGGAAAAGCCCATCATAGACTAGTCTTTGATAATCCCATTCGAGGGCACCTTGAGTCTTATAACACCAGAATACCCAGCCACCCCTTAGTTCGAAAGCATCCAATTGAGCTTCGATGAATTTTCTTGTGTCTTCTTTTCTCTCATCAGTCCATCCGTCGAAATTATCGTTGTTTTCACAAGAACCGATATAGTAAGAAGTTTCGCTAGAGGACACATACGAACCATTGTAACGAGCGCCGAAACCAACACCGTTTAACCATTGGGTACAGTCGGTCAAGGCGGCAGACCACTCACCTGCTACAGTCCAGTGCGATTCGGTAAGAGTACCGTTACCCCATTCGCATGCGACGGCAATTTTTTCGTCAATGGTACGTTGTAATTCAGCGCTGGAGAAAGCCTGGTAGTGGTGATGGTCGATAACGACACCCCAGTCGCCTTCGGCATCAGTTAAAGTTCCATCCCAGTAGTGGTAGGCTTCGAATGCATCGTGCAATATGACGATCTGGTTCCTGCCCAATTCGTTCCTGACGTAGTTGTAACCAAACTCATAAAATTCAGAGAGCTTGGTCATGTCCAAGACGGGACCCAAAGGCTCGTTGACCAACTCGATACCAATGACGGTGTCCAAATACTCATCGCGTGAGTATTTCTCCAACACGTACTTGGTGACTTCTTCTGCGACGGCCAAGTTAGAATCTTCCAAAAAGGCCCATGAGTCTCTTAACCCCGAGTTGTCAAAACCGTTCTGGGAGCCTGGCATACCATGGACATCAACCCAAACCTTCAAACCGTACTTACCAGCCCATTCGATAGCCTGGTCCAAGTAGCCCTCCTGGTGGCCGGTGACGTAAGGATCAGAGTCTAGAAGTTTGAAAGCCCAGTAACCGATAGGAATACGAACAAAGTTGAGACCTGTACCAGCCATATTCTCGAAGTCTACTTCAGTATACCAACTGGACCAGTGCTGGACCAGTCTGGATTCAGCCTCATCGTATCCTAGAGCCTCGCAAAAGTGGTACTCATCGACGGGAATGCCATCATCGCTAGAGTCGCTCGTGCGGAACGTCTCAAACAAGGTTGGTGTGATGTAAGGCTCGAGTAAGAGCCACCCGCCAATGTTGACACCTCTGAGCACAGCGCTCGAGTAGTCGTAGTAACGTTTTTTGTTTTCTTCGTGCATGAATTGCACGCTTCCGGTGCTTTTCGCCGGGATGGGCTGCGCGAGGACAGCCTGGATACCAACCCACAGGGTGAAAAATAAGCTAGACACAAGCATCGGATAACAAAAGAATGATCTGTAGAAGCTGTTCTCGAGATTTTAGTTATAACACAAATTGTCTGCTGAACTTGAACGAACTAGACCAAAATGTATTTTTTCTTCTATCTATTTCGCGCTGGAGAGCTTTGAACGACGAAAAGTTTCAACTGTGATTATATGCTTATCTGTGACGACGAATTTGAATTCCCTTCAATTGTCAACTAATCGTTATCAATCACTCGGATGAGTTATTATTTGAGCCTCTTTTTAAAACACTGACAAACAACCACCTCCAGGTGCCTAATCACAACACGAAATCCTACACGTTTATATACTAGGAAATATTTTTGTCTCACTTTCCGTTCAATAAGGAGATTGCCCAGGTGCTAATATTGTAAGCGTTTCCAAAATTAACTATAAAGCCAGCACCGTCCGAGCAGCCGCATCGCACATATACGTTTGAGGTTTAGATTCTCCCGTCATGCATATAAGTCCAAGAGACATTCGTACGAGACTTTCTGAGCGAACGATGAGAGAACGGGAGTCGAGTGCGTCTTGCGACGCAGGACGACGCGCTACCCGGCGGGACGTTGCGTTGCGTACTTAGGAATGTGGTCGTAGATAAATTACATCCCAGCACACTCAGAAGTTGCCGTAGAAACTCCCCCTCCTCGTTTAGCACAGCACAAGCACATGACAATTTTACATGCGGTGTATGGGTAATAGTGACTTTGACGTAAAAGAATACATGGAACATGTTATATGCTTTTTATCATTATGATTACGTATACTGCAGCTCGTAGATTTACAGTAGTTGCAGATACAGAAGCGAGCGGAGGAAGGTACAGAGAACGAGGGTGGGATGTTAGAGATAATGCGTCACGCATCACGTGGACGACGATGGCACGTGATCGTGATGATCTTCGTCATCGTCGTCGTCGTCGTCGTCATCTTCAACGTCGTCCACGTCCACGTCCACGTCCACGTCCACGTCCACGTCCACGTCCGCGTCCGCGTCCTCATCTGCTTCGTCGTGGCTATGACCGGCACCAGCGACCTCAACATCGGGGTCAGCGTTTGCGCTCGATGGCACGGGAGCATGTGCCCGAGCAAAACGTATATCACTTGGTACGTGTTCGTGTGCGTGTTCGTGGTCGAACTTCAGTTTATCCTGTCTCACCCAACCCGAAAAATTGACCTCGTAGCCCGTGAAGCTCTTGACCGGGATACCATGTTGTGTAGGTTCCCAGGGTAGGACAGGCGTGTTATCCTTTGGTGCCTCCGCCACAGTAGGCTTTGTCTCTTGCGCCTCTTGTGACATGTCTGTCTAGAAGCATTTGGTAAAGGTCCGTGCAAGCGCAATATCCAGGCGAAAAGGCTGGTATATAATTTCGTTTATGGTGATCTACTGACGAATCACATGTTGTTGGCGAAAGTCACGAGACCGCATCACATGATTCTACGATCCGCGATAAGTTTGTTTATCATGTACCTCGAAGTCTATTTTTTCGCGTTTTTGCCAATTCAAATATCCGGAAACCTGTTGTTGCCTAGAATGCCTGTAGGCACTTTGATGTTTACATAACGTGGTGTCTTTTCCAACGCGACGTAGCAGCTTTAAGCGCTCTGCACAACCACATACGGACCTGCGACTGTGCTGACCAAAAATACGGGTGGATCTGAACACACTGGGCGTAACCGTGTAATCTTGTGGCCCAGAGGCAATGATACTGTACGTTCTTGTGCATTTGAGAGCATGCCAGGTTCTTGCTCGTTTTCGATTTGGTAGTCGAGGCTATCTGACGCGGTTCCAGCAGGAGTGATTTCCCACATGCAGATTCGCTCATCTCGACCTCCAGCCACATAAATTTTTGGAGCAGGGATTGCATATCCGCTCAAGTTGTCCGATCCTATGTTAGTGCTCGTTGGCTTTACTATGAGCGTCGCAGTCTCTGTCAGTACGCCAAAAAAGGATGCTACAAGCTTGGAACAAGCATCGAAGCCAGCGTGAGCGGGAATCGTCACATGCTTGCAACCCTGCTCCAGGTTATACACACACAGGCCGGCCCACGGCGATATTACGTTCAAAAATCTGTGGGGATCCAAAAAACAAGCTGATGAGCAGGATAAGTCCTCCTTGATTTCATATTGTCCTGTCTCTCGAACTAGAGTGATATCTGCCGCGTTTGTAGCAACTATCCTGTATATTGCGGAAGAACCGCCGACTGTCACTATTTTATCCTCATGCTGCGTCATCCTGCTGACAGTAGTTTCTGTTGGCAGCGACGAGCAGCATGTCAACCCGGTAGCGTTGATGGAAAACAAATACAAGATACTGCCAGCACCGTTACCTCTGCAAAATGAAACAAGACATTTGCGCGAGTGCGGGGCCTGTAAGATCAAGATCTCGGTTACTGTCCCCAGAGTGTCGATTTCAAATGTCGATTTGGGACGCATCTCTTGTAAATCGAAAATCACCAAATGCGATTGGCGGGTACTGTGTGTGGATTCAGCAGCCAGCAAGACGAAATTTGGGTTGCGCAATCGCGCAATCTGAGTGTAGACGTACCTCTGTGAAACGTGTAATTTCTTGTCGTAAGTGGGGGAAGTTATCTTCTCCCATTTGAATACAACGAACTGATCGTCTAAAGTCAAGGCTGTATATTTATTACCACCACGGTGTCGAATCTTTTTTACTCTAAACCCTAATGGCAACTCATACCACTTGTGGTGTATAACATCGAGTACGCGTGTTTTCGCGTCATTGTAAACTAGCACCAATGATTGCCCACCCGCGTGTACAACATCGCATACACCAGTACTTCTGTAGCTCTCGAGTTGGAACTCGTACACCACACGGATTTCCTTGGTGCTTGAAAAAAACTGTAGTATAACGGTATACCCGTCATCACTGCTCACAATCAACAGTCGATCATCGCTTGGTTTTTTTTTTTGAGCTGGTGGATGAACCCTTTTTATGCATATGTCCCTTATAGTTCTAGTCTTCGTGCTTATCGCGGCTGCTAGGTTGCCATATTCATACATCTGGACACTGCAGCCACTAGCAGTAACGATAAATCTTGTAATATCGCGACCCTTCTCATCCATTTCTGCCGCGATTGCATACCTCTGACAAATGTTAGCTTCTTGCAATTTTAATATTAGTTTCTGATCTTTTCCTCTCAGTAGGAAGATGTCACCATTCGTGCAAAGCGCAACACAGTACAGTTCAGAATATGAAACCTTTGCAGCACGAAGTACATCTTTCTTGGTCAAAACAGAACCCCAGTGTGTAACGAATGTGGGATCATGACCTGCTATTGTTCCCAGTTCATTACGTATCTGGCCATCATACCAACAAATTCCGTTAGTCATATCCCAGAAATCTTCGATCATATCCGCTTCGGGGTCAAAATGCTCTATTATTTCAATAGTAGATTTGCTTAATTCCAGGCACCAGCTCTCTACAAATCCTATTGATTTGCAGTAGGCCCCACAACTGATAAGCTCCTTTATTTCCCCGTCATCACATTTGATTGATTGTGAATCGAAATAAATTTTATTTTGATATGGGATTGTGTGTAGTACTCTTTCAATATCTGAATCAATAATCATAATACCTTTTATTTTTGAGACCATGATTAATTGCTGATCAGATAATCTCTGGCAGTAGATAATTGTTCCCGGTGTGAAGCTCTCCAACAGAGTGGACTTCTTCAAAGTCCAATGTAGTAATTGTGAACGCTTTTTTATTAGGAGCGTACTTTCTAAAACTTTGCCCGAATTAGAATATAAGCTCAGATGTAATTTGTTATTCCTATAGGCATAATTCATTTTGGGCAAAATTCTGCATTCCGTGTCTTTCTTCAAGTAATCATCGATACCATGATTTCTGGATACCAAGATGTCAGAGCCAAAGATAATTGTCTCCTTCGCTGTGACAACAACCATTCCGGGTAGCTCAGGAACTGTTACTATCAGCATTGTACATCGAACTGTGAAGCCTGATAAGATTGGAAACCAGACGAATGCGATGATTCCAAATTCCTCGGCCTTCCTCTGAAATCAACCGGAAACGTCGCAAAATATAATCTATTGATTCCTACGTTACGTTCTACTGTAAAGAACGATTCAGATTTTTCGCTGACACCGTCAAGAATAATATCACCATTAAGTATCTTGTATTGTGCAGTATAGAACAAGTTTGACTTGAAAAATGGAGAACTGCTGAGTAGGTCGGTTAAACTTGAAGTGTAAACATGGATCCGGTCCCAACATATGTAAATTTCCGTTTCATTTGAGTTGAAAAAGATTAGATAATTAGTGAACTTCATTTTGTTTTCAATCTTGTCGACCTTTTTCCTAATGATACCTAACGAGTCCCGTATTCGATAAACTTCGACGTAATCATCATTAGTGAGCATTAGCAGATGCTCTGACCCTAGTGACTTCTTACCGAATCGTTTCACACAAGCAATGTTGCTGTGACTGAGTATTCTACGCAATGGCTCATCAATATGATTCGTTTCGTAGTGGTAAATACAATTTTCCTCTATGATGAAGGCATCTTCGCCGTGGACAGGATCTTCCTCGCAAGATACAAAGGTATTTGGATATGAGAGAGGTTTTTCAGCGATCGAAACCGGACTTTTGAACATCAAAGGTCGACTTTGAAGAGTTTACCATTTTATTTAAAACTTCTATATGAGAAATCATGTGCTAAAAACCTAGCTGTTTTAATTACGTATTCCGTATAAGATGTCTAACAAGCCAAGATAAATGTTAGTAGAATATGGGATACGTATCCTAACTTCATGTCGAAGTAAGCAGAAGCATTATTCTACACTAGATTTGCTTGAGTCCTAGCGGTAAAGTTGATGAACAGGGAAACAACATAAAAGGACGCAAGAAAATGTATACTCTACTCGATAGTGTATAAAATAAACATGATTAAGTACGGAAAACGATCAATACTTGATAATTTCAATGAGTCCATAAGTTCTAAATCCCGAAGTCTCCATTTTTAATTGTATTGTATAGCATCTTCCTATCTTTGCCTTTAGTGGCGTTTCCGCCGTGTAACCTATTCGTGGGTAGCATACCCGGAGCATTAAGTTGCGAACCTGGTGGAAGCATATGATTGCTTGGTTTTTTAATCCCTGTGCTTGGTGCAACTGGAATTCCCGAAGGTATAAAATTTGGATTATGCATTGGTGGAGGGAAGTAATGTCCTTGTTGTGGAGACGGGTATTGTTGGTACACCTGTGACTGAGTTGTCTGCTGCATCCTAGTTTGTGGAGGATACATCATTTGTTGTCCCTGTTGGTAAAGCGGCCGTTGAGATGAAGCATAGTTGCTCGGTACTTCGTGCGAAGAACTGTAGCCAGTCTTGGCATGGGGCTGCTGATTCCGACCACCACGCGACGGCCCTGGAGGACCAGGTGAGAATTGCAAGAATCCTCGAGGTTCCTCGGGAGAAGTATAATATTGCGGGTTTGGGTTTTGTGCGTAGTTAGTTGTTTGAATAGGTGGTTCTTTCATGACCATCCTATCATATTGATTTGCCTGAGGTTGAATATAATCGTTTACGGGATGACTATTGCGCTCATATGAATTAGGGTGATTTGAATATGCCTCTGCGGTAACCATCCCTTTCTGTGTAGCTCTCTGGTTCGCATTTAATGTTGGGCCGGCCATGTGGATATCGTGCCTGGGCACCATCACTGGTGGTGACCCATTAGAACGAGGATTGGGGTTAGTAAAAGAGCCCTTTTGATACACAATTTCTGGTTGATCAAAACTGCCTAATTTATTTGGCATCGCCCCTCTATTATAATCGGAGCGAAGAGGGGTAGGGAAATTAGATCTTGGTGAAGCAGTGGGTTGGGGTTGGTAAAATGCGTTATCTGCACCAGCAGAGAAATGAGGACTCGGTTGTTCTCTTCTATGCCGTTGGTCCTGAGCAAGGTCGAAGGGTATAGTATTGGCTTTTGCACTTCCAGGAGAAAGGTTGATTTGACGATTATCCGGATGATCGGCATATTTGGGGCTTGAGAGAGCAGGTATTTGAGATGAATGAATGGAATAAATCTGCTTCTCATTTCCAGGTGATGGGGATAACTGACGATATGTATCGGAGGGGGGAGACGGCCTAGACAGTTGTGGAGATAGGCTTTTCCCGCGTAGAAAGACTGGACTACTTTCATGCGAAGTATTCTCGGCAGAATAATCTGACCGAATAGCTTCTCCGGAGAGTTGCATATGTGGTGGCAATTTGGTGAAAGATTCCAAAGTTTGCTTTTCGCTATCCAGCTTGAGAGGTTGAACGACGCTAGAAGCGGCGCTCCGTTCCAATAGTTCAGTAGGACTTTCATCTTCGTGTTTTGGTAATTTTGGTTGATCTTTATAGCGATCAAACATAGTTAAAGATTCAAAAGTTTCTTCATTCGTTACGACACTGGTGACAGAATTTGCCAACTTTTTATCAACGTTCATAACGTGTTGGGTGAGTTCATCGACCATCTCGCTCAAATCCTCTATTCCGCTTTTCGTGCTTTTCACAGGAGAATGGCTTCGACGAGCGTCCTCGACGCCGCTATTTGTACTTAAACGGGGAGAAAGTGCATGCGAATAACTCTCGGCACCATCTTGAGCATTTCTCAAAGGCGAATCGCGCCGAGAAGAATCGTTTACAACTTCTGTAGTAGGATCTGTGAAATCCGTCTCCGCAATGTTTTGGTCTAGCAGAGGTAGATCAATTCTGAAATCATCTTTCTCTATGGGGGGAAGTTTGAACTTTTCTGGTTTCAATAAGCTGTATTCGCTCAAAACACGACTTTCATGCTGCTTGCGTGTACTTGTGTTTGGAAGATGAGGAGAAGGATCTGGCGGCAAATTTTTTGAAGTTGCTTCGTCATAACTAAAAGAGTTCACACGCAGAGAAGGTGTATTCAAGCTACCTGATGAATTACTTCCACTACTTCTTTTTCTGATGGAGTTTAAGGGATTCCACTTGGACATCTTCTGTTCAATTGCATGCAAACTTACGTTTCCCTTTGTTTTGTCGCGATGAAAATTATGGGGATCTATTACTGTATGATATCCAGATGGTTGTCTATCCTGTACTGCTTGCTGGCTATCATTATTGAGACCAGTTTTTTGGGCCTCTATGGTCGTCTTTTGAAACTTTTCGTACATGGGGGTTACATTTCTTTGAGTAGGTATCTCAGGAGTAGCTTTCGTTTTGGTAATGAAATCGAGCGTGTCCATCTTACGATGGTTCTTCATTTCTGAATTTAAGTCGCACTCCTCTAATATCACCCATTTTTTGAAACCATCGAATTCAAATTCTAATATTAACGATCTTCCAAAGATTTTTCTTTTCTGAGAGGTTTGCTCATATGACAAGGTTGATAGCCAAGCCCATATAAAATAGTCATCAATGTCGACTCTCTTCATCTCGAGGTGCTCAGTGGTCTCGGGAGTTTTGTCTGCGGACGGCAGACATTTTCTCTTGGCCCAGCCAGCTTGAAATGTGGAGTGTTTTGTTGACATAGCTTTCATCAATCTTTTTGATTCATGCGACATCTTATGACTTATTCCCTCGATATTACGTTTCTTTTTGAATAAGGATTTCAGTAAGGCATAATCTTCACGCGCTTCAAATGCTTCATAGTTCGAGAAATCAAATAAAGCGTTACACCTCTCGATTAATTGCCATGGTTTTTTTGAAAAAGTAGTAGTTTTCAGACTAACAAGTGGAACTGTCAATATCGTTTCAGAAGCATATGCAGTTGAGCCCTTTGGTGGGTAGTCATTATTAAATAGGATGCTTTTAAAAACTAGCGGGATGTTCGCACTTTTCAAGTCATTGGGAACAAAACTCCTAATGAATGACAGCAAAAGATGAAACATTGCATCAGAAGCTGGAAGCCACTGTTCTAACCCTTCGTTGAAAGAATTGTTATCTTCATTGCTTTTGAGATGGTCGAAATCATAATCGTCACCACTAGAGGACGAGTCTTTTCCAAATGCCCATATAGCGAACATTTTTGATATCTTTCGTGCGCTCATCTTATTATTCTTGGAGTTAGAGGCCATAGTTACTATCAAATCAAAAAAATCATAAACGATAGATGCATGATCGGGAGAAGAGAGGCACTTTGGCATGAGATCTAAGAAGGATCTACTTGGGTATCCATCGTTTTTCTCTCTTTCTCTGAAGTCTTTGTAAGCTTTCCATCCAATAACTTCACCATCGGGTAGCCTGCACCAAGTGTACTTTAAAGCTTGAAAGATGGTCCACGGATCAGACTTTTTGATGATCTTTATCTGTTTCTCTGGTGACACAACAGAACCATTACCCAAAGGAAATGTCTGATTCAGAAATTTCAACAACTTTTCATTTGATTGTTCTGGGCGAAAGGGCAGGAATAAATATTCAATATCTAGCCCATTTGTTTTGATCTCCAAAGTGATGTTATGGATAAGATCCTTTACTTTGCTCCGTGTGAACTCATGAAAGAACTCGAACTCTTCCTCCTCATCCTGTGCAACAGAAGGCATTACTGTTTTCCTCTTAGGTGATCCGGTACTTTTAGCAGATTTGGGTGGACTGGGTAGCGGTTTCAACGGCTCCATATTTAACTTTTCCACCACTCTTTAAACTTCTTAAAATAAATAGTTTGTTTATATAATTTGTGAAACATTTGAAATTTAGAATATGATTCACGAAAATTCAGCAATTCACGTTCATAGTGACTTATAGTGAACGAGCTTTATTAACGGGCGGACGACAATTTATCAGCTAGTATACAGCGGATAAGCCTCTTTTCCTCCAATAGTCACTTACCGCATACCAATCACCTCTATACCTTTGTATAGCATTTAGAACGTTCTTAGGCTGCTCTTCAATCACCGTGTGCCCCATTGCCCGCAACGCCGACACAGTGGACTTGTCTAGCATATTAAAGCTCTCCACCTCCACCTGATCAGGCAGTAGTTGGTGATGTACCCTGGGATATGCAATAGCCTCCAAGAGAGGCATGTTGTACCAGTATATTCTTATAATGGCCTGTAGGATACCGGAAGTTATTCTAGAACCCCCCGATGCACCTATGATTAACTCCGGCTGCCCAAGCTCATTCAAGATAACTACTGGAGCAGCAGAAGACAATGGCCTTTTCCCAGGTTCTGCAAAATTGTAAATTGAAGCGGACAAATTAAACGCATTAGATCTTCCAGGTTGTGAAAAATCATCCATTTGGTTGTTGAAAAGGACTCCTGTGATGGGATCGTGAACCAAAGACCCAAAAAGTAAATTTACAGTCGAAGTTAGGGAAACCGCATTGTCGAATTTATCAACAACACTAAAATGCGTCGTCCCATGAGGTTCGGTTAGCTCATACGCAGGATTATAATCAGACCAATTCCCAAGGGTTTGTAAATCATCCAAATGAGAATTTATCAAGTCAACTGCGTTCTGCGTCCAGCTGTCGTTTAGAACTTCGCTGATGCGCTCCGGTATATAGCCTAGTTCAGAGTAATCACCTAAGCGGCTTTTGGCACTTGACATCCACTTCATGCCTTCGATCAATTTGTAAATTTCCTCAGGTAAGTAATCCCCGCCTTCCAGATTGGGAAAGTGATCCAGAATTTCCAACGTTGAGATTAAGGCAGCACCTGAGCTTGAACCACTGCTTGTCAAAACTTGTAAATCATTGTTTGGCATATTCTCCCAGCCAGTGCGTATTTTAGTAGTAAGAGGATCTGATACATTGACAAAATATGAGCTCAAATCTTGCCCTGTGATGATTCCATCTTTCTCTTTGATCTTCGAAACCATCGATTTCGCAATCCAATGTTCCGGATCGTAAAATGGTGCTGCAGTGCCATTTTTTGCCAACTCCAATAGCATATTCGACAATGCTGGCCTTCTGATGGTTTCATTGATTTTCAATACGCGCGACTTTGTTTCGTCGAGAACAAAAGACCAGTCATCGGCATTTGCAAGGAAGTATCGCTCATACATTTCTAAAGTTGCTGCTAAAATTTCATTAACTGGCCAACCTTTTAACCCTACTTTGGCCACCGGTTTGAGTAAGTCAGCCCAACTTGCTTCTCCACTTCCTTTACGCGAGTATAATTCATAAAGACCCATAAGTTCGCCAGGGACACCTATGGATAGACCGCCAAATTGAGAGGCGTTGGGTGAGAGCGCGAACATGTTCTTGTGGGCTAACTGAGGGGCACGCTCACGAAAGTCTAGAAAAAGATGTGATCCAGCCTCTGGATTCTTATTTCCTCTAGCAAACACGGCAAATCCTCCGCCACCTAAACCGCTCGAGAAGAAGTTTATCATCCCTAGACAGAGAGCAACAGTCACTGCAGCGTCAGCTGCATTTGACGTCTCAAACTTCTTAAAGACGTTATCGATAGCGAGGTTATTGCAAAATTCTAGATCAGAGCTTATCGCGCCATGGCGTCCTATTCTGAGCACTTCGGAAGCATTTGGAGTCAGAGTTGGTGATCTCTGTAGGGGTTTGATATCGATATTGTGATCAGATTCTTGGATAAAAAAATGGTGCATTGCAAATACACATCTTGTAACAGATAAGCATATTGCCAGGCCTTTCGATATAATCATCTCTATACAAAGAGATGAATAAAGGAGAAATGTGGTTTGCCTATCTTCACGTTCTTTATCTTAGGAGCGCGTTACTGTTCCCGCAAAAAGGTCGAAAAAGTCGCAGAATCTAAAATATGCAACAAATATATACAAAATAGCATAAAACCTCTTAAATAGTGTATGAAACGTTGAATCGCCTGGCTTTATGATTTACGACAAGATATCATGAGTCTTCAAATAAGGTAATATGAATACGTTCGAGGGGCTGTTGAAAAGTCTCGACCCTCATTCAGAGAGGTTTCTCAAGCGTCCACCTTAATTATCCAACAATATGGGAATCAAAAAAAAATCGAATGGTAAACCACATATGCACCGCCCTAAGTTATGGTGTTGACTGTAAATTGTAACCATTCAGTTATTATAACTAATCATTAACTAAGCTATTCATTTGCCGTCATTGAGTGGCAGCTCAAATAGTTCTGTTTGAAAGCCTTTCCGAGGAGACATCAAAAAATTCGTCTGGAAAGCTGGCCTAACTTGAACTCTTGCTACATTTGTTGGTGCCTCTTCATATCGGTGTCTCCCTCCTCCGCTCTTGAGGTCATTGAAAGTCTTAGCGATGAGTAAGGAATAAGCTCATATACCTTGCGTTGGATGTGCTTTAGAACGCACAGTGATAACGACATATATATTTGAATAAGACATTTACCTATAAACAAGGATTATAAAGGGTTTTGCTATTTACAAGATTACTCGATAATGCGAGTCACCAAACCGGTACCTACCGTTTTGCCACCTTCTCTAATATTGAAACGTTGACCTGCTTCCAATGGGGTTGGGTGAACCAACTCACATTCCATTTCGACGTTGTCACCAGGCATAACTTGAACGGAGTGATCTTCAACAGTTTCTGGGAATTTCAAAACAACTGTAACATCGGCAGTACGGACGTAGATTTGGGGTCTGTAATTTTCGCCAAAGCCGGAATGTCTTCCACCTTCTTCCTTGGATAAAATGTACAAAGAAGCCAAAAATTTGGTGTGAGCCTTAACAGTACCTGTCTTGGCCAAAACCATACCTCTCTTCAATTGGTCTCTTCTAACACCACGTAACAAAATACCGGCGTTGTCACCAGCCATTGCTTGGTCTAATTCTTTTCTAAACATTTCGATACCAGTGACGATGGTTTTTAGAGGTTGAGAGTTGTGTCCAACAATTTCAATTTCTTCACCCTTCTTCAAATTACCTCTCTCAACTCTACCAGTGACCACAGTACCTCTACCAGAAATGGAAAAGATATCTTCGACTGGCATCAAGAAAGGCTTTTCTAGATCTCTCTTAGGAGTTGGAATGTGTGCATCGACTTCATCCAACAATTTCATGATAGCCTGTTCACCAATTTCCGGTTGACGGCCCTCTAGAGCGCAAAGAGCAGAACCCATCACGACAGGAGTGTTGTCACCATCGAAACCATATTGGCTCAGTAGTTCTCTCATTTCCATTTCGACCAATTCCAACATTTCAGGATCATCAATAGTATCAACCTTATTGACAAAAACAACAATGTGTTGAACACCGACTTGCCTGGCTAGTAGTAAATGTTCCCTTGTTTGAGGCATCTGGCCGTCCGAGGCGGCAACAACAATGATAGCACCATCCATTTGAGCGGCACCAGTGATCATATTTTTGATGTAATCGGCGTGGCCAGGACAGTCAACATGGGAGTAGTGTCTTTTATCGGTCTCGTATTCCACGTGTGCGGTTGAAATCGTGATACCACGAGCTCTTTCTTCTGGAGCCTTATCAATAGCAGAGTAGTCAAGGAAATCAGCACCACCCCTAGAAGCCAAGGTTTTGGTAATAGCAGCAGTCAAAGTCGTTTTTCCGTGATCGACATGACCAATGGTACCAATGTTCACATGTGGCTTGGAACGGTCAAAAGCCGCAGCATATGAGCGCAAAGCACTACAAGTAAATTGTCTGGTTGAGTGCCTGAATAGTCTCGCTGGTAAACGGGGCACTAGAAACATTGTAGGTGTGCGTAACCGCGGGTTTGATTCAATAACTTCACTTAAAGTTAGAAATGGCAAATAGGGTTTTGGATGGTTACTACTTATAAGTGGTGAAAAAAAATTTTCTGATTTAGAAGGGTATGGGTGTTGTGACGTACGTAGCGATACATGAAATTTCGAAATTGGGTTCATCTCCTACATGAGAAAGAGATTTTGGCTTTCAAGAGAAAGTTTGGGAGAGTAATACACAAAGTCGCTTCTAATGGCCCGCTATTGTGACTATTGTCACTCCTATCTTACTCACGACACACCCAGTGTGCGCAAAAGTCATGTATTGGGAAAAAACCACCTCCGTCTGCGAGTGGACTACTACTGTAACAAGGCCCATCAAACACACAAACCGATTTTTGGCAAGAAGAGAACGACCCTGCGAGCACGGAAACACGCTCACAAAAACTCAAACCAGGGCCACGCAGCAAAAGACACCACGGACCGCCACGTAACGCTCCACTGTGATACCAACCGTCAGAAACGACAATCTCACCGCAATACTAAGGACGAGGACGAGCCCATCGGCGTGCTGCAACGACTGTACCGTCACGCCCCCGCTTACGCGAAAGTGTTCAAATCAGACTGTAGACTCGACACTGGGCAGTCGGTACGGCTCGACAGGTTACCTCAGCGTGCGAATCGGCGGGGTAACGAACAGAATCGAGGAACTATGAGATCACGTGACCCCGACTCCGCCGGCTCTACCAAGGGCTCTGCCTCTACTTCTGCAGCTGGCTCTGTGTCCCGTCACACGCTATACACCCCCGATTACAGCACGGCCGGGTCTACAGTTCCTTCTCCACCACTGCTCCCGCCACCAAGATCGCTTATGATATGGCCTACCGCGCCTGCCCTGACATATGCTAACGGCGGAGCAGCCGAAGCTACAGTCCGCGAACTAACTCGACGGATCCAGCGCACGTGATGTACTTTGGTACGACGTTTCACCTCGTCTGTTCGGAACAGCTCTGGCATGCTTCAGCGTCCTATACCCGCCGTAAGCTGTAAATCCTAGAAATCCTCGTTAAGCGACGCGTATTCACACGCCAGCTGCTCGTTTGCTCATAAATCGATTAATTATTACGTATCCTTTGTAAACCATTATTTAGCCGCGCAGTGGCAAAGCCCCCGAGATACCCGTTAACACCCTTATTTCCGTTTCTGTCTGATAGAAGGGTGGACTAAGTAGACAAAAGAGATGGAAGAGGGAGCAAGTTGGAGGGGAGAGAGGGGCATTCATTCAACTTTTTTCTCGTACTTCTGTGCTGATGACGTGATCTTCGTGCTTCTCGTTTACATCTTCATTATCTGTGACGCTAGTGAGTTGCTTCTCTTCGTCGTCACTAGACGAACGAAAGCTCAGTGCGATCACAAATAGGACCCACCCAAGCAAAAGCACACCAACCAGGCTCACGAGGAACCACACGAGCATTGATCCGATTATGTTGTCTATATCAGCGTCTCCGACTAGCGAAGCGAACAGGGGACTTAGCACCCCATCATTAGGAGCGTGACGTTCGCTGCAGAGCATTTGTCCGTGAGAGTGCATTAGTTTACTATTGTGTATGGATGATTACTCTTCAGTTTTGTGTTTTTAGAGTAGCAAAACTGAGATGTATTAGAGCTGATTCGAAACAAACTCTTACCGCCCACACGCGCGAAGTTATATACTTATATGTATTACTCATCTCCTGGGACGGGTTTACTAATAAGAAAATCCCTCACTGCGTATGAATGCTCAAGCTTGCATCTCACAGGGCCAAGAGTTTACATCACGTGAAACCCACCGATTCCACCTAAACGGGTAGAAGTGGTTGGGGAGGAAGTGACCTAGTTGAATCGGGATTTCAATCTGCGCGCTTTTCTCCGCCTGTCACACTCGGCCCCGCGCGCGATGTGTCGCCGCGCCGCTCCACTCTGGGCCAGTCTAAGGAATCCGTAAATTTAAGCACGCGGCGCACCCGCGCATTATAGTGCACCCTAAAGGGTCGTACAGCGTAAGAGGATGATATTATTACCCAGTTAGGAAAGGACTCTGAAAGACGAACTAAAGCATCCGCTCCGACTGTTATACTACGTATACCTTAATTTACCCGACCAAAGAAGCTGACCTAAGAAAACTCATACCAGTACATTGGTCCAGAGGATTATGGTGGAGAAATTTGTATGCATGTTTTTGTTCGAGCAATTTATCGACCGGCCTTGACATCTGTTTGCGGAAGTTCGGAAGTCTCCTCTGACGTGTAATTTTGTTGGTGAGAAGAATTTTGGTTTACGATTGAAGTCGGCGGTGGATAAACGTGAAGTTCTAGAATTGCTTGTTTGGCATATTTGATCTCGTTCTTGCACGAAGCTGATCGGTTGGGAACGAGTGTAGTCAGTAGGGAACGAAAACGGAACAAACTACGGGACATCTCATCGATAAGAATTAATTCTGACATTTCCCCTTTACCTGTGTCTGTCTTTCGCATCTACTTGCAGATTTGAGAGTGTTTGCAAACGAGCCACCAGAACCTCGAGTTTGTGCTCATCTCGCCTTGTTGTGAAGAATGCACTTGCTTTTTATATCTCTTTCGACGAATAGCCGCCGAGTTCGTTTTTAATTTCGAGTCTGTGCTCCTGGCATTTTAATGTGGCCTTTACGATAAGAGCCCAAGCTGATTTTTGTGCGTTTGAGCTCGCAGTTGAACTCTCATCACCTTGAATACTGTTTTTACGATTGATCGAAATATGTCTATATTTTATCAAGGGTAGCCTCGTCGAGGGGCTAAGAGCGGCGTGTCTGTAATGTAGTAGTAGCTATCTATCGCATTTCCGCTAGTTACTTATTCGCTCTCAGCCAGATATCATGGATCGACAATTGAAAAATAATACATGATAATAAGCCTTTGGAGTTGTACCAGGACTCGTGGACGTTGGATCTGGCCTTAAGGCGACTTGTCAATGATTGTAGGAAAAAAGTAAAGAGTCGGGATGGATGAGTTCTGCAGCTTGAATGACCTCTGTCATTGGCTTGCAATTAGGGGGTTAAGTATGCTGGATAAACGCATGGGGCTTCGATGTGATAGGGGGAAGTTATCCGGATAACGTTAA
This sequence comes from Lachancea cidri, assembly GCA_030569995.1. NCBI lineage: Eukaryota > Fungi > Ascomycota > Saccharomycetes > Saccharomycetales > Saccharomycetaceae > Lachancea > Lachancea cidri. The sequence goes on from JAJLUF010000026.1 coordinate 26,818, forward strand.
TTAGCCGCCAGAGATCGAGATTTTTATGCACAGTAAGTATAGCAGATGTTTTAGCCGCCTCTCCAGAAGAAACAGAAGCACTTGCAGGAAATATGCGTTATACAGGCCAAATAGCATCGTTAACGAGGACTTTTAGTGGCCTGTTTTGAATGTCAATTATTACCATCTATTGCATTACAGGGGCGCCTAAATAAATGTCTTCTCCATTTGAGATAATCCAATATATAGTCACGTGATGTGTACTAAATAATTGCACAGGGTTTTTATGTCAAAGATAGGTCGATAACCTGTCAGTTTGGTTATGGTTGTCGTGCTGAAGACTCTTTTTCGAGAAATGTGGGGCATGATGCCTTTACAATGCTACTATCTCTTCGGAAGCGACAAGTATCTTTCAACGGTATGGCTCTAAGCTCAGCAACTCGAAGCACATGTCTGATGTAATCCTGGATCTCTACTTATTCATTTTATTACCTAGCAGGGGGCCAGAAAAGATAATAGATATGCGTAGTTGGTGTGTTGTCGTTTTTTACAAAATCTGTGGTCTAAAACGTCACTTTCCTGCAATTTTAGAGAAATGTTGGAGGAGGAAACAGTCGAGGGCACCATGAAAACATGCTACACAGTCAGGTTACGCGTTATCGTAGAATTATTGTAACATATACTCGTCTACGCAAATCGGAATTAATATGTTATTAAGCTTTCCTGCATTTTGGGTCGAAGCAATAATTAAAAACCCACTCTAACAACCATGATAATAAATTACCATATCGAGTTGCTAACTCCCTTGCTTAAAAGCCCCACCTTTAGTTCATAATCGCAATGAGACCCTTCTTGGTAACCACTCTAGACAGAATGATATATATACTGACACCTCTACGTAAATATCACGTGCCCACCAACATAAACACATATGGAACATCACTGTACACGAGCCAATCAGCTCCCGGAAAATGTGCTCTCGCACCAGCTTCGGGAGGCCCCTGTAAAAAATTGTTCTCAACAACGGAAACTTTCATCCAATATTCGTCAGAACACGACGCCGAAATAATGTTCTTGCAAGCCATCAGAAGCTCTGTGCCAAGTGCTGTGCGTACTTTTGCTACTACCCGTGTGTGTGCCAATGCTATTCAAGACCTATACTTGAAAGAGATCAGAGGCGTCAAGTTGCAGCCTATCACCGCTAAGGACGCTGAAGGCTCCGTTAAGGCTTGGGTCGCTCCTCAAGCCCCTAAAATCCCTCAATTAGAGGCTCAAGGAGCTGATGCGTTGAAAGCCTACGCCCAACAGGATGTCGAAGTTGCAAAGGAAAAGGATGAAGCCTCTTCCGAAGCTGGTGAACAAGACTGGTTGGTTCTAGAAGAGATCGAGGACGATCACCACCACTAAGCGCAATCGGCAAGAAAGCACCATAATCTTTTATTGTTTGCTCTCTGCTTATCCTCAACGTCTATATATTCATGAGTAACGAGCTTCAAAACCCACTTTTGTATACTACATACGAAGAAATACACACTCCCGTCATTATCATCTGATACACTACGAGCACGTCCACATGAGTCTAGACCATAACAAGTTTGCGAGAGTCCACGATGCCGCCAGTTACATCAATAACGAATTACATCGCCGGAATTTTTTGCAACCTCAGCAGAAGCTGTTATTTCAAAGTGTCGACGACGCCTCGCTAAAACCGCAGCTGGCATCCATCAACAATGACAAGCTTTTGATCAATACTTTACACAAGCTACTGCGAGCTCTCGACGTCGCAGAATCCGGTCAGTCATCCAGGAGTTCATCTCCAGACACTCCGTCACCCGCAAAGCCACCGCGTAAGCAGTTAAGCTCTCACAGTCCTGCTGACTCGCCACGAACGACAACAAGTCGCATTTCGAAACCTCAAAGACAGGACCTGGCATCGTTCCGGCGCCAGGAAGTGGTACTGGAGCAGCTAAGATCAAGACTACACAGACATGCCAACGATGTGACCTGGAAAACAGTGCCAATCGGCGAAGTCTCACGCGAGGACGACCCCGAGAACACGTCCGGATCTACACACGCAATAGATCACACGAGTGCAATGCTTCAATCGCTGCTTGAGAATGGCAATCGCATGTCGTGTGCTCTAAATCATCTATGCGCATTTCTGCAAACTGCAAACGCATTCTTCTATACTAGGTGCGCACATGACTGCGAATGCGAAGTTCCAAAGCCAGTAGACCTTTCACAGCCCACACCGCAGCACCAGGAACCATCTGAAGCTATTGCTAGATTACAGGAGCTAGTAAACGACTGGCATGACATAGGGAAGCTTCTATGAAGTCACGTGGTGTAGCATCTAAATTGAAATCTCGTGATCTTAATGTATCACTAGCTACGTTAGAGGTCATCGTCGATGAGCAGGGAACTTGCCGTACAGTTGAAAATTTTTTCTCCTTTTTGCCACCCTCTTTGATCTCGTTATAACAAAATAACAACAAAATGTCAGCTGAAGTACCAACTTTTAAATTGGTTTTAGTCGGTGATGGTGGTACCGGTAAGACCACATTCGTGAAGAGACATTTGACTGGTGAGTTCGAAAAGAAGTACATCGCTACAATCGGTGTCGAGGTTCACCCTCTAGCATTCTACACAAACTTTGGTGAAATCAAGTTTGATGTTTGGGACACTGCTGGGCAAGAAAAATTCGGTGGTTTGAGAGACGGTTACTATATCAATGCTCAATGTGGTATTATTATGTTCGATGTCACATCCCGTATTACCTACAAGAACGTTCCTAACTGGCACAGAGATTTGGTTCGTGTCTGTGAAAACAT
>JAJLUF010000026.1:29647-61212 GCA_030569995.1 Lachancea cidri
GAAATCGTGATACCACGAGCTCTTTCTTCTGGAGCCTTATCGATAGCAGAGTAGTCGAGGAAATCAGCACCACCCCTAGAAGCCAAGGTTTTGGTAATAGCAGCAGTCAAAGTCGTTTTTCCGTGATCGACATGACCAATGGTACCAATGTTCACATGTGGCTTGGAACGGTCAAAAGCCGCAGCATATGAGCGCAAAGCACTAAAAGTGAATTGTCTGGTTGAGTGCCTGAATAATCTCGCTGGTAAACGGGGCACTAGAAACATTGTAGATGTGCGTAACCGCGGGTTTAATTCAATAACTTCACTTGGATTTAGAAATGGCAAATAGGGTTTTGGATGGCTACTACTTATAAGTAGTGAAAAAAAATTTTCTGATTTAGAAGGGTATGGGTGTCCACTCGTATATAGCGATACATGAAATTTCGAAGTTGGGTTCATCTTCTACCTGACAAAGAGATTTTGGCCTTCAAGAGAGAGTTTTGGAGAGTAATACACAAAGTCGCTTCTAATGGCCCGCTATTGTGACTATTGCCACTCCTATCTTACTCACGATACACCCAGTGTACGCAAAAGTCATGTATTGGGAAAAAACCACCTCCGTCTGCGAGTGGACTACTATTGTAACAAGGCCCATCAAACACACAAACCGATTTTTGGTAAGAAGAGAACGACCCTGCGAGCACGGAAACACGCTTACAAAAACTCAAACCAAGGCCACGCAGCAAACGACACCACGGACCGCCACGTAACACTCCACTGTGATACCAACCGTCAGAAACGACAATCTCACCGTAATACTAAGGACGAGGACGAGCCCATCGGCGTGCTGCAGCGACTGTACCGTCACGCTCCCGCTTACGCGAAAGTGTTCAAATCAGACTGTAGACTCGACACTGGGCAGTCGGTACGGCTCGACAGATTACCTCAGCGTGCGAATCGGCGAGGTAACGAACAGAATCGAGGAACCATGAGATCACGTGACCCAGATCCCGCCGGCTCTACCCTGGGCTCTGCCTCTACTTCTGCAACTGGCTCTGTGTCCCGTCACACGTTATACACCCCCGACTACACCACGGCCGGGTCTACAGTTCCTTCTCCACCACTGCTCCCGCCACCAAAATCGCTTATGATATGGCCTACCGCGCCTGCCCTGACATACGCTAACGGCGGAGCAGCCGAAGCTACAGTCCGCGAACTAACTCGAAGGATCCAGCGCACGTGACCAATCACGTGATGTGTTTTCTGTACGACGTTTCACCTCGTTTGTTCGAAACAGCTCTGGCGTCGTTCGGGGTTCTATATACGCGGTAAGCTGTAAATCCTAGAAATCTTCGTTAAGCGACGCATATTCACACGCCGGCTGCTCGTTTGCTCATAAATCGATTAATTATTACGTATCCTTTGTAAACCATTATTTAGCCGCGCAGTGGCAAAGCCCCCGAATTATCCGTTAACACCCTTATTTCCGTTTCTGCCTGATAGAAGGGTGGACTAAGTAGACAAAAGAGATGGAAGTGGGGGGAGAGGAGGGGCATTCATTCAACATTTTCCTCGTACTTCTGTACAGATGACGTGATCTTCGTGCTTCTCGTCTATATCTTCATTATCTGTGACGCTAGTGAGTTGCTTCTCTTCGTCGTCACTAGACGAGCGAAAGCTCAGCGCGATCACGAATAGGACCCACCCGAGCAAAAGCACACCAACCAGGCTCACGAGGAACCACACGAGCATTGATCCGATTATGTTGTCTATATCAGCGTCTCCGACTAGCGAAGCGAACAGGGGACTTAGCACCCCATCATTAGGAGCGTGACGTTCGCTGCAGAGCATTTGTGCGTGAGAGTGCATTAGTTTACTATTGTGTATGGATGATTAATCTTCAGTTTTGTGTTTTTAGAGTACCAAAACTGACTGACATGTATTAGAGCTGATTCGAACAAACTCTTACCGCCTACACACGCGAAGTTATATACTGATATTTATTGCTCATCTTCTGGGACGGGTTTACTAATATGAAAATCCCTCACTGCATATGCTCAAGCTTGCGTCTGACAGGACCAAGACTCCACATCACGTGAACCCCCCCGATTCCACCTAAACGGGTAGAAGTGGTTGGGGAGGAAGTGATCTAGTTGAATCGGGATTTAAATCTGCGCGCGTTTCTGTGCATGTCACACTCGGCCCCGCGCGCTGTGTCGCCGCTCCGCTCTACTCTGGGCCAATTTAAGGAATCCGTGAATTTAAGCGCGCGGCGCACCCGCGCATTATAGTGCACCCTAAAGGGTCGTACAGCGTAAGAGTGGGATATTATTACCCAATTAGGAAATAATTGTGAAGGATGAAGTAAAGCATCCGCCCCGACTGCTATACTCCGTATACGTTAAATTTGCCCGACCAAAGAAGCTGACTCGAGGAAATTCATACCTGTATATTGTTCCAGAATCTTGTAGTGGAGAAATTGTATGCATGCTTCTGTTCGAGCCATTTATCAGCTGGACATGATGCCTGTTTGCGGAAGTTCGGAAGTCCCCTCTGGCGTACAATGTTGTTGGTGAGAAGAATTTTGGTTTACGATCGACGTCGCCGATACATGGACGCGAAGCCCTAGAATTGCTTGTTCTGCATACTTGGTCTCGTTCTTGCACGAAGAAGATCGGTTGGGAACGAACGTCATCAGTAGGGAACGAAAACGAAACAAGCTACGGAACATAACATCGATAAGATATGGTGCTAACCTGTCCCCTTTATCTGTATCTGCCTTTTGCATCCACTTGCGGATTTGAGAGTGTTCTCAAACGAGCCGACAAAACCTCGAGACTGTGCTCATCAAGCTTTGCTGTGAAGAATGTATTTTAATTTCGTGTTATATCCCTTTAGACGAATAGCCGCCGAGGCCCTTTTAAATTTCGAGTCTGGTCTTAAGGATAAGAGTTCAAACTGAGTTTCTGCCTATTATCTTGGTCTTGTGCGTTTGAACTCTCACCACCTTGAATGCTGCCTTTACGATTGATCGAAGTATGTCTGTATATATCTAGGGTAGCCTTGTCGAGGGGCCAAGAACGGCGTGTATGTAATGTAGTAGTGGCTATCTATCGCGTCTCCGCTAGTGACTTATTTGCTCTCGGCCGGGTATCATGGATCGACAATTGAAAAATGATAGATAACAACAGGCCTTTAGAGTTGTGTCGGGGCTCGAGGACGTTGGATCTGGCCTTTACGCGATTTGTCAATGGTGGTGGAAAAAAAAAAAGAGTCAAGGTGGATGAATTCAGCAGCTTGGATGACCTATCTCATTGGCTTGCAAATAGGGGTTTAATATGCTGCATAAACGCAAGGGGCTTGGATGTGAGAAGGGGGCTATCCGGATAACGTTAATTAGCCGCCAGACATCAAGATTTTTCTGCACAGTAAGTAGAGCAGATATGGTAGCCACCCCTCCAGAAGAAACGGAGGCATGTGCAGACCAAATAGCATCGTTAACGGGGACTTTAAGTGGCCCTGCTTTAAATGTCAATTTTACTCTCTGCTGCGCTACAGGGCGCTTAAATGTCTCCTCTCCTCAAGAGAATTTTATATACAGTCACGTGATGATTGTACTTAATAATTGCAGAGGGTTCTTATGTCAAAGACAGGTCGAAACCTGTCAGTTTGCTTGTGGTTGTCGTGCTGCAGACTTTTTTCGAGAAATCTGGGGCATTAAGTCTTTTTAATTCTACTAACTTCTTGGAAGCGACAAGTATCGTTCAACTGCATGGCTCTAAGCTCAGCAACTCAAACGTATGTCTGATGTAATCGTAGATCTCTACATATTCATTTTATTACCTAGCAGAGGGTCAGAAAAGATAATAGATATGTGTAGTTGGTGTGCTGTCGTTTTTTACAAAATCTCTGGTCTAAATCGTCACTTCGCTGTAGATTTAGAGGAATGTTGGAGCAGGAAACAAGCGAGGGCACCATAAAAACATGCTACACAGTCATTTTATGAGTTATAGTAGAATTATAATAAAATTCACAGGTCTACGCACATCACATTTAACAAGTTTGAACGAGACGCCAGCATCGGGCTGAAAAAGAGGAAAAAATTCCCACTCTAACAACCATGATTATAAAACAACAAATCAAGTTGATAACTCCCTAATTTTGAAACCCCACCTCTACTTCATAATCGCTGTGACATCTTTCCTGTTAACCACTCTGGAGAGAATGTGATATATACTGACACCTCAACGAGAAAATCACGTGCCCACACACATAAACACGCCCACAATTATCACCATACACGAGCCAATCAGCTCCCGGAAAATGTGCTCTCGCACCAACTTCGGGAGGCCCCTGTAAAAAATTGTTCTCAACAACGGAAACTTTCATCCAATATTCGTTAGAACACGACGCCGAAATAATGTTCTTGCAAGCCATCAGAAGCTCTGTGCCAAGTGCTGTGCGCACTTTTGCTACTACCCGTGTGTGTGCCAATGTTATTCAAGACCTGTACTTGAAAGAGATCAGAGGCGTCAAGTTGCAGCCAATCACCGCTAAGGATGCTGAAGGCTCCGTTAAGGCTTGGGTAGCTCCTCAAGCTCCTAAGATCCCTCAATTAGAGGCTCAAGGAGCTGATGCGTTAAAAGCCTACGCCCAACAGGATGTCGAAGTTGCAAAAGAAAAGGATGAAGCCTCTTCCGAAGCTGGTGAACAAGACTGGTTGGTTCTAGAAGAGATCGAGGACGATCACCACCACTAAGCGCAATCGGCAAGAAAGCACTATAATCTTTTATTGTTTGCTCTCTGCTTATCCTCAACGTCTATATATTCATGAGTAACGAGCTTCAAAACCCACTTTTGTATACTACATACGAAGAAATACACACTCCCGTCATTATCATCTGAAACACTACGAGCACGTCTACATGAGTCTGGACCATAACAAGTTTGCAAGAGTACACGATGCCGCCAGTTACATCAATAACGAATTACATCGCCGGAATTTTCTGCAACCTCAGCAGAAGCTGTTATTTCAAAGTGTCGACGACGCCTCGCTAAAACCGCAGCTAGCATCCATCAACAATGACAAGCTTTTGATCAATACTTTCCACAAGCTACTGCGAGCTCTTGACGTTGCAGAATCCGGTCAGTCATCCAGGAGTTCATCCCCAGACACTCCGTCACCCGCAAAGCCTCCGCGTAAGCAGTTAAGCTCTCACAGTCCTGTTGATTCGCCACGAACGACAACAAGTCGCATTTCGAAACCTCAAAGACAAGACCTGGCATCGTTCCGGCGCCAGGAAGTCGTACTGGAGCAGCTAAGATCAAGACTACACAGACATGCCAACGATGTGACCTGGAAAACAGTGCCAATTGGCGAAGTCACGCGCGAGGACGACCCCGAGAACATGTCCGGATCTACAAACGCAATAGATCATACGAGTGCAATGCTTCAATCGCTGCTTGAGAATGGCAATCGCATGTCGTGTGCTCTCAATCACCTATGCACATTTCTGCAAACTGCAAACGCATTCTTCTATACTAGGTGCGCACATGACTGCGAATGCGAAGTTCCAAAGCCAGTAGACCTTTCACAGCCCACAGCGCAGCACCAGGAACCATCTGAAGCTATTGCTAGACTACAAGAGCTAGTAAACGACTGGCATGACATAGGGAAGCTTCTATGAAGTCACGTGTTGCAACATCTAAATTGAAAGCCCGTGATCTCATTGTATCACTAACTACGTTCGAGGGCATCGTCGATGAGCAGGGAACTTGCCGTACAGTTGAAAATTTTTTTCTCCTTTTTGCCACCCTCTTTGATCTCGTTATAACAAAATAACAACAAAATGTCAGCTGAAGTACCAACTTTTAAATTGGTTTTAGTCGGTGATGGTGGTACCGGTAAGACTACATTCGTGAAGAGACATTTGACCGGTGAGTTCGAAAAGAAATACATCGCAACAATCGGTGTCGAGGTTCACCCTCTAGCATTCTACACAAACTTTGGTGAAATCAAGTTTGATGTTTGGGACACTGCTGGGCAAGAAAAATTCGGTGGTTTGAGAGACGGTTACTATATCAATGCTCAATGTGGTATTATTATGTTCGATGTCACATCCCGTATTACCTACAAGAACGTTCCTAACTGGCACAGAGATTTGGTTCGTGTCTGTGAAAACATCCCTATCGTGCTATGTGGTAACAAAGTCGATGTCAAAGAGAGAAAGGTGAAGGCCAAGACCATTACATTCCACAGGAAAAAGAACTTGCAATACTACGATATTTCTGCCAAGTCCAACTACAACTTCGAGAAGCCCTTCTTATGGCTCGCTAGAAAGTTGGCTGGTAACCCTCAATTGGAGTTTGTTGCCTCCCCAGCCTTGGCTCCTCCAGAAGTCCAAGTTGACGAAGCATTGATGCAACAATACCAACAGGAAATGGAACAAGCTACTGCTTTGCCATTACCTGACGAAGATGATGCCGACTTATAAGATGGGCCCTCGGCAATATTTTCCCTTAATCCAACCCTATATATAGATATAATAAGTATAAATATCTATATGCGTGTATGTGTATGTGTACCATCTTCATTTTATTGCGCATTAGCTAAAAAACACACATCGTTTAAAGTGATAGTAATTGTTAGAATTGTTTCATTTTGAATCCTGGAAGCTCTAACTCTCATGCTACCGTGTTCATCCGGTTATTGGCATTCTAACTATGTCTCTAGTCTATGATGTTAATAGTAAGCAGATCGATTATCCTGGAGCTTCAGAAGACGTGAGGATAAACATTGCTCAGATCAATAAGTTGACTCAAGATCTAATTGCAGAGTCTAATCCAAACTTCACACCAAAGCCTCACGATGATTCCACAGCAATGATTAAAAAACTGTTTGAGAACGGTATCAAACAAACCAAACAACAGCATTTCCCAGAGGCCTTGAAATCCATAAGCCTAGCGATAGAAATGGCGCAGAGAAAAAGAACTCCGTGGGAGGCGTTTACTATACAACTACAAGAATTACAATTCATGATTAAAAATCGCATTGACCTCTCTCTTATACAAGGTAAGTTCATGGACGCCCTGCAGGATATTGAACTACTACAAAACACAGGGATCAGCTCTTCAGACATTTTTATCAGAAAAACAGATGCCCTCATAAAATTAAAGCAATACGAATTGGCCAAGGCTGAATGTGAAAGAGGCCTTAGTCTCGATCCAGTCAATATGAAGCTCAAAGCTCTACTTTTAGAGAACACTAGAAAGCTCGCAGAGTACAATGGCGATATTTGAGCTACAGAATCGACGGTGCTATAATAACATATAATATGTAAGTCACGTGATATTCTCAGTACTTTTACTACGTTCAAATTTTGAAAATTTTTTACCTTCGTCTTTTTTCTTTGACGCTGATTCTCGATGAATAATAACACACTCATTTATTTCCGTAAGCATTTACGGATTCATATACATTAACTGTTCGCATCATGTCTTCTGATATCAATGTAACAGTAGCATCCTTCATAGACAGATTGAAAAGAAGGCAAATTAGCGGGTCATACAACATCGCTATGGAAACATTACAAATTCTCAAGCGATTTGTTTCAGCTGCTCGGTGGTCAAACGTAAATGACCTTATTACCCAACTTCGAGAATTAGGGAACCGTCTAGAAAAAGCACAACCTACGGAGTTCATATGTGGAAATATAATAAGAAGAGTTCTCGCAATAATCAGAGATGAAGTGGAAGAAGAACTGGCATCAGCTACCGCACAAACAACAACTGAACCCATGATCTCTTCCATGTTCAACCTGCTGCAAAAACCTGTAGCCCCAAAACAAAAGTCGCTAGATCAACCAAAGGCTGACATACGTCAAGTTATTATTCAAGGTATCAGAGACCTTATAGATGAAATAGCTAACATCGACGACGGCATTCAACAGATCGCTATCGACCTAATTCATGATCGAGAAATTCTCCTCACCCCTACTCCAGACTCTAAAACGGTGCTCAGATTTCTGATTAAAGCCCGTGAGCGCAACAACAGAAATTTCACTGTACTCGTCACAGAAGGGTTTCCAAACAATACTTCAGTTGCACATGAGTTCGCTAAAAAACTATCTGAGCATGGAATAGAAACAACAATTATACCTGATACAGCTGTCTTTGCTTTGATGGGGCGTGTTGGGAAAGTAATATTGGGAGCTAAAACCGTCTTCACAAATGGTGGCACAGTGTCCTCGACAGCCGGTGTCTCCTCTGTGTGTGAAAGTGCCCGCGAATTCAAGACACCAGTGTTTGCGGTAGCTGGTCTATACAAATTATCTCCCCTGTATCCTTTCGATATCGAAAAGTTCGTCGAAGTTGGTGGATCACATCGCGTTTTGCCAACTATGGAAAATGACAGAGTTGGCAGTTGTAATAGACTGGACACGGTTAACCCAGTTGCAGATTATGTTCCTCCTGACAATATCGACATTTACATCACAAACATTGGTGGTTTTGCCCCAAGTTTTATTTATCGTGTCGTATGGGACAACTACAAACAAGAAGACGTCGACCTAGAAGGCGTTCGTCAATGAATAATGAGAGATTAATTCATATTATTTGTACATTCAATGACAAGCAACGTGGAATTGTCAACAAAGAGGATCTATTTTTTTTTCCGCTTCAATCTTGCTAATTATTCACATTGCCTTGTGCCTCGCTCGATTGTGTATCTTACCTTGACACAATCTTGAGCTGGATGGTCAAGCTCTTGCTTGACCAATGGGCTAGATCAATTGTTAGACTTCTTTTGAGTACGAATTTACCCTTGGATTCATCCTATCCGTGGTAAAATTTCGTAATTAGAACGTCTCACAACCTTTCTTGAATACCGTAATAAAAAATATTTCATTTTTTCTTGTACTCTAACACTCTTGCTATCATCATTTGAAAGAATCTCATAAAAGACGAACTTAATTTAGGCTTTATACACATCCTTGCAGTCAAAAGTTCAATGAAGAAACTGCTTGTGTTTGGCGGCAATGGCTTCTTAGGTAAACGTATATGTCAAATTGCAATTGAAAATGGATATCAAGTCACTTCACTTTCACGCTCAGGACGTCCACCGCCAGATCTTGGTGCGTGGGAGCAAAAGTGGATCACAGAAGTAAATTGGGAACAATGTGATGTTCTCAACCCTAGAAGCTACAGTCAGCATCTGCGGGAAGCAGAAAATGTGGTCCATTCTATTGGCATCTTGTTTGAAGATTCGAGTTATAAGAAGCGCATTCGCGGCAACTCTCTATTCAACGTTTCAAACATCCTTCAATGGGGTGCAAACCCACTAAAGCACGATCCAAAATTCACTTACGAAATGATGAACAAGCAAAGTGCATTGTTATTGGCCAAGGAATTTGCGGAAGTCAAGGAGTCTACTGATGCACACCGTGGAACTTTCACATACATCTCCGCTGACCGCGGTTTCCCTCTTATTCCTCAGGGTTACATTCAGTCAAAAAGAGAGGCAGAGGCTGGATTAATGAGACTTGAAGATAAAATAAGGCCTATAATTATGCGGCCAGGGTTTCTCTTCGATGAGAACTTAAATACCTCAGAAAATCGTGATATGAGGTCTCGCATCAAAGGCCTAGTGGAAACCATGAATTGTGGCAATCAGTGGCTGCTCGGAGGGAAGTTCCAATTTGTGAATGAATTGATAAGGCCAACAGTATCTACACAACAAGTTGGAAGATCCATCATCAAAAACATCGAAGATCCATCTTTCGAAGGGGTCTGCAAACTCGAACAAATTTTACAAGCATAAGCACCTAGATTATTTAACATATTATGTACAAGAAAATATCACTTTAGGATCTGCGCAAAAATGCCTGGTAAGCTTCTTGTTCGATTTGCACATTACCCACACTTTTCATCTGTTTCTTTCCCTCTTTTTGCCTTACTAAAAGTTTCTTCCTTCTAGATACGTCTGAGGCATGCAACTTCGCCAAAACATCTTTCCTCCTCGCTTTTATGGTTTCTCGGGCTAGTATTTTATTATTTGCTCTTGCCTGAATAACGACTTCATATAGCTGTGATTTGACATATTCTTTGAATTTTTTTACCCATTCACGCCCAAGACGATCAACTTGGGACCTGTGCATTACTTGAGCCAATGCGTCAACACCTTTTCCATTAAGTAGCAGTTCTAATTTTACGATATCCGATGGCTTATATCCAATATCCTCGTAGTCAAGAGAAGCGTAACCTCTCGACACAGATTTGAGTTTTCCGAAGAAATCATCGACCAAGTGAGCTAGAGGCATATGGTATTTGAGCATCACCTGGCCTGTCATGTTCAAATGTGTGATTTCAACCTGAATACCCCGATTATGCTCGCACAGTTTGATAACATTACCCAAATATTCTTGTGGTAATGTCATGATTGCTGCAACAAATGGCTCCTGTAGAGAGTGTATTTTAGACTTTCGCAGTGATAAATCTGGAAAATCATCGGGGTTGGTGATTACCTTTTCCTCGCCACTCGTATATTTGATTAAGTAGGGTACCGTCGGCTGCGTAATGATTAATTTAGACCCATATTCCTTCTCGAGCCTTTCCTTGAACACAGAAGCATGTAAAGAGCCCAGAAATCCCAGACGCCAGCCCTGCCCTAATGCATTTGATGTTTCGCGTTGCAAGTGCACCGATCTATCGTTTAGAACTAGTCTACTAATGTCATCATCTAAACTCTTGAATTCTGTACCATCAGCGGGGAATGCACCTACAAAAACCATCGGCTGCGGTTCCTCAAATCCTGGAAGAACTTCTGTTTCACGCTCGCGCCCCAAATGCATAAGAGTGTCACCTATTTTTGCATCTTTCGAATTCTTCATACCTGGAACTATGTATCCCACTTGACCTGTTGCTAAAAAGTTCATTGGGGTTCGGTCGGGATACATTATGCCTAGTTCTTTAATCTCATACTTTTTACCTGTCTGTGCACTAAGAATTTTATCACCCTTCTTAACATTACCATCAACAACGTAGATCAGAAGAACAACACCCAGATAAGAGTCATACCACGAGTCTACTAATAAAGATCTGAACGGTTTTATCATACTTCCAGTCGGAGGAGGAATCCTGTCAATAATAGCAGGCAGCAGGCTCTCTTTGATATTTATACCCGTCTTGGCGCTTACTCTAATAATTTCATTTTTGGGCAATTCAAAAGTGTTCTCAATTTGATCCTCTGCTTGAGGAATATTTGCGCTATCCAAATCTATCTTGTTTATAACCGGTATCAACTTTAGGTTCATGCTGTAGGCTAAGTAAAAATTAGCGACCGTTTGAGCTTGAACACCTTGTGACGCATCAACTAGCAATAAGGCACCTCCGCATGATGCATAGGACCTTGAAACTTCTGCACGAAAGTCAACATGGCCAGGAGTATCGACAAGATGTAATAGATAGTCCTTGGCGTCACGTTTATCATAGTAAAACATTGTACAAGTCTGGGCTTTTATTGTTATACCTCTTTCCCGTTCAACCTCCAGCTTATCTAGAACCTGCTTATTCGCATCTCCTGGCTTTATTACACCTGTGATTTCTAAAAGTCTATCACTAAGAGTAGATTTTCCATGGTCAACATGGGCCACAATGGAAAAGTTCCTATAATTCTCGAGAGGAATCTCCTCTATTCTCTTTTGTAGAAATTCCAATTGCTTTGGGGTACAGTGATTATAGCGAACAAACCATCTCGGTGTACTTCGTAACAGTGGTCGAAGCCCCTTCATAGCGTTACTGCTTGCAATTCTCTTTTGATGAATATTGTAACTTTTTCTAAAATATTCAATGTTGATCCTAGTGATTAACAATTTGGAAGGAATCAAGCAGGTCTGCATGAAATTGAAGCTCGTTATCAATGGATCTGAGTCACCGGAGGATTATAAGCTACTACGATCAACCATTTCTACTGTAGCTTCTTTAAGAAAGAATGCGATCTTAAGATTTACTAGCGAGAGACTGGTGATTATCTCGACACCTACGTCGATGTCATCTAATAGCGCTATTCTAAACGGTGATACAGGACAGCTATGGTGTACTATACCGAAGGATGTGTTCACGTTATATAATGTAATCAGTGCGCGCGATTTGAACACCATCACCATGGAATGCAATTGCGATCTTCTACTTAACGTATTGAAAAAGTATGATAGAATGATCAGCCAAGGTGGGGATAGCGACATGACTATCAAACTACAAAGTATGCCAGAATGGAACTCTAACGAAAATTCTATAGATGAAGGAAAAGCTGCGAATAACCTTAAGCCTAACCCTGTTTGCGCGCTGGGAGTTACATTTGAAGAACTAATCCACACAACATATGACGGACACATTGGGACCGTTGCAATGTCTTCACATTCAGGGTCAGGTAAAACTATTGCACATTCATTCAAAGTCCCAGCGAAATTGCTGTTCCGAGTTCAAGATGCACGTATACAAGAGCCTATGATTAACTACACCCAATTGATGATGTATAGACTACCGACCCCTCAGAGTGAATGGGGACGGGGGTTTCACAACTTTATACGTCGTGTCGAAAGGTACACCAATGTTAATAATATAAAATTGAGTGGCAGAAAGTTTGGATCTGGAAATAATCTCGACTATCCACAGGACAGTTCTGATAAACACGAGTTGAAAATTATAGTTAACGAACTCGATTGGTACCTCGAAATATGCTGGAATGGGCCTTTAGAAGCAATCGTGCAGTCCCAGGAAGATATTTTGGAGTCCCAGGGTCCTCCACAAGCGACAACTACTAATTTACCTCACGACAGTGTTAATCAATTGCGTGAGAGCATGGTCATTGACGAAGATAGTGATTTGAACGTTACTGTAGAGAATCCTAAGAATAATACACATGTTTCTGTGGTGGAGGCAGTGGAGGAGGATTTCCAACACGAGGTAGTCATCCGATGTAAGGATTGGAAGGTGTGTGCTAAACTTTATGGAGCATTCGAGGATATTGTTCTCGCTATATCGCATGATGAGTCTTGTGTATTCCATTGCACTTTACAAAGGGGTAGCATTGAAGGTGAGAATGGAGAGAAGGCTCGTGAGTATGGTCAGGTTATTTACTATATGGCCCGGGCAAAAAGGGTCTAGCAGCTATGGGTATTTTTGGTAGGTACGAGTCGAATAATTTACTAGCATATAATCTTATTTTTTATTACTAGAAAGGAATCAAGTGATCGAAATCTTCAGCATTTTTACAGAGACTACTGAAATCCCTCATAAAGAAACTGGTAGTACCAAAGCATGAACAAAATATCTGTTTTGTATGAGTGGGCTAAATATTTTGAGTCAACTGTATGCTGGTTTGAAGTTCCAGCATCCATTTCAATGACGACATCTACAAAACGACACTGCTTAAGTAAATCATGTGGCATGCCATAATCATCAAAATTTCACTTTTGTTTCCCATTCGTTTCTTATACCGTACGTTCACTTCAATTGTTTGAATATTGATAATCGAGAAAGTGACGAAACATTACACGCAGTCCCATTAAATTCCATTATCTCCTAAGCTTCCTTTTTATGACGACACCGTTTGGACGCTACAGAAAAATATTTGACTAAAAAGATTTAATAATCCTTAAAGCAGTTTTAGGACATAGTGCTTCAGTAATAGAGACCTTCCACAATGCCTCTCTTGCTATGAACTCCATGTACTACAACAGTTTGAAATTATTTTAAGCTGTTGACCTCGAGGTACTGAGACAAGGACATGAGTGATGGAGGTTTGCTGGTCCTCTTGTAGATAACGGACATGAGCGAATTTATATTTCTCTATAAAAATGACCACAGAGGGTCGCGATGAGTCTTCAAGCATTTTGCTTAACGAAATCCTCAACGAATTTAACAAGAAGCTGGACGCTTTCAAGGCTTACAGCGTTGTATAGAGATGCCCTGAATCCACCAACAGACCGGTGACCCTTTAGGCCTTTCAACTTGCGATCCGTAGCTTCTTTCAGGAACTTTTCATCTAGGCCGTCCTTCTTCAGCGTAAATACAACATTCATTGTAGATCTGCAATCCTTAGCGACAGGCAAATTATAGAACTCTGAGAAATTTTCCAAGGCAGCATATAACAGCCCAGCTTTTTGCTCGTTTTCCTTTTGCTGTGCGATGACACCACCCTTTTTGATTAAGTTTTCAAGGCCAAGATCAATGATGTGTAAGGTAAAGATTGGTATCGTGTTGTATGCCGAGTTGTTCTTCACAACAATGGGGTAGTGGAATGCAATTGGGGTCATAGGCACACCCAATTCGCGCAGTTTCTCGTCGGAAGCAGCAGAAATGTCGTCCAAGATGGATTTCTTAATTATATAAATTGTTAGGCCTGCCAATCCGATGTTTTTCTGAGCACCTGCCATGATAACACCGTATTTTGAAACATCAATTTCACGAGAGAGTATGTCACTGGACAAGTCTGCAACTAGTTCAACGTCAGAGTCCAGTAGCGCCTTGGGAATAGCAGGCCATTCGATACCTTGAACAGTCTCATTTTCACAAAGGTAGACGTAAGAGTACTTCTTGGCCTTCAATTTGTCGCACCAGGCGGATTCTGGCGGAATGACTCCAAATTTTCCGTTATTGAATTCCTTAGAGTTTACTAGCACCTCGGCATCAATACCTAATCTTTGGGCTTCCTCAAAAGCTTTAGTCGACCATGAACCGGTAAGTAGATACCCGCCTGGAGCTGTGGTTCCGTGTTTTCCAACATATGCTGCAGCCAGGTTGGTTGCCATAGATGAGAATCCAGTAGTTCCACCACCTTGCATGAAAAACACTTCATGTGTATCTGGAATCTTCATAAGCTTACGTAGATTGGCTTTTGTCTTTTCAATAACCTGTGTAGCCTCCTTAGAACGGTGTGAAATTTCACCGATTCCCAAACCCATATTCGCATAGTTAATCAAATCTTTAGCAGCCTGTTGAAGCACATTGGTTGGTAATTGCGCTGGACCAGCACCAAAATAGTGTGGTTCTTCTCTTTCTAATGACATTCTTGACTTTAGTTGTCAATGCTATTGTTTCGCTATCCTGCAATTCCTGCTACTATATATATTCACTGGAATAAATCACCAGGACTAATGACTCTTTCTATTAATTTAGTATTGACACATTGTAGGTCACGTACTCAAAAATTTTTCATGAGCCATAGTATGACTCAGCCCTAACGATTATTAGGGCTTAGTAGAGATTTAATATTAATTTAGTATGACTACTTACATCCGTACATTTATTATTGTATTTTTATTGAAATGTATGGATGTTGATTTTTCAAGATTTTTTGAGATTTTCGAGCGTGATTGGATCCGCGTTCTAAGATATTCTCTTTTCTCTGTAAGGACTTAGGACTATTGCAAGTTTTGATACGTTATACTATTATTACAGTTAGAATACCAAAACTAAAACAAAATGGTACGTTTAAGCAATGGATAAGGTCTTGAGAGGCTACAGAAACAGTGTCGAGGGATGGAAACAAGAATGAGATGCACCCGAGGATGAATCCAGGCGTGATTTGAACATTTAATCTCGTGGGAAGAAGTTCAAACAAATTAAAGTGACATGAGTCGAGACATAGCTTGGAGTATTTGATCAATGGAATTCTAAGGCGACTGCTAATCTGTTTGATGGTGTATTTGTAACAGATGGAACCCTGACGAACATATTATCTGCTGAA
The DNA here is from genome assembly GCA_030569995.1 of Lachancea cidri. Classification (NCBI taxonomy): domain Eukaryota; kingdom Fungi; phylum Ascomycota; class Saccharomycetes; order Saccharomycetales; family Saccharomycetaceae; genus Lachancea; species Lachancea cidri. The sequence continues at coordinate 45,374 of JAJLUF010000026.1, forward strand.
GATACGTCCTTTCATTCACGCGGGCTTTTAGTGGAAAATGCAATAATGAAATTACCGTTTGTTTCCTCTTACTCGTCCCTGTTTTTGGGTTTTAAATATTATGACCTAGACATGGTGGATCAACCAATTTACTAACAATATCAACAGGCTAAAGTTCACGGTTCCCTAGCTCGTGCTGGTAAGGTTAAGTCCCAAACTCCAAAGGTTGAAAAGCAAGAAAAACCAAAGCAACCAAAGGGTCGCGCTTACAAGAGAATGTTGTACACCAGAAGATTCGTTAACGTCACTTTGACCAACGGTAAGAGAAAGATGAACCCATCTCCATCTTCTCAGTAAACTAGTGCATTTAATGCCAATATATGTTTACCTTTATATATAGCAATGTCTTATATCATTACTTATTAAACAATATATGGAGACCTACTTGAATTACAATGTCGATCGACTGTTCACGTGCCAACCTCAAAGGTGTGAATAAATTTTTATGCTTTATCTCATCTCATCGAATCAATAGCACAAGCCATCCATTGGGAAAACTCGAATTCATGTCCGAAGAATTTACGGAACAACATGTCAAGTCTTTGATCTCCACAATTAGATCGGACTTCCTTGATCGTTTCTCAAAAACTGAGCACTTTCACTCTCTACAGCCAAACACAAACCTCAGAGATTCAGATCCGCGCACTGAGCTCCAAAAGCTGTCTCAAATTATAAAGGCCCATGCAACTAAACTCGGAATAGTTTTTAATCCCACCAAGTTTGAGGATAACATAAATGCAGCGTGTAAAGAATTGCAACAGTTCGCAAATGCTGTTTTCTTTTTAATTAGTCTCCTGCCTTTGTTCTATAAAGGAAAATTCCCCGACTATTTTATTGATGAACTAGATACATGTGTCTTGGGCCTATTTGATGGTATTGGAGGTATGTGTGATGAGATAGAGAAGCTGCTACAAGATAGTAGCACTGTACCAAGCGCAGGGGAAATAACAGGAGAAGATGCAGACGAGAACGCCGACATAAGACTTATTTCAGTAGGTAAAATGTGGTCATCTTGTGACTCACTTTCCGCAATTGCTACCCAGGGTAGCTTTGGTCTGCTGGACTCCAAAATACGCGTGAGTATTAAACTTCTGAATGACACTCTTTTGGAATTAGAAGATTGGTTAGTGGATCCACAACTTGAGTCAGATGATCCGTTTGGATTAGATGATTCTTTTTCAGAGACTGAGTCTGAGGATGAACTTAAACCACCCCAAGAAATGATTGACTTTGTGAAGCACTGGCAAACCAATTTGAAATTGATCAAGTTGCTATTATCGTCATTTTCAAAATCGATTTCATCTAAAGAATACAAAAACAAAGACGCTCATGGGCCTCAACTATCAAAACTCAATCAAATGCACAAGGTTGTGGTGGAAAGAGTTGACGAATTGATATCTACGACGTTCATGTCTGGGGCTGATTTTGACCCCACAGAGGAAGAGATCTCCGAAATTGTGAGTTCATTAAACAAAACCTTGAAGGGAATAGTTCAAATCATTAAAACCTTAAACGGAACTGATTCAAAAAAAGGTAAATGGATTGAGGTTTGGGAGGCGAAATATTTTAACTGATTAATTCAGAGATGAAAACGCCTAACAAGTTTTTGATATTGTCAGGATGGCTGATGCGTAACATTTGTATACTAAAATTTTCTAAATTATGAAGAGTTATTAATAATTTACACTGCACTGCAAAGCACTGCACATACTGAAAAGATTTTGCGTATTATCACCAATCATCACCATTGTCGTAATCATCTTCCGTATGTGCAACTTTACTCTTTCTTTGATTTAGGGCAGCCGCTAATGCATCTGCTAGTGATGCAGGCGCACCGCCACCATTTGCTCCACCCGCTGGGGGGCCTGAATGGCTAGTAGTTGTGGGTTCGCCCCGAACTTCTTGAAGTAAAACTGACGGCTTCTCTAATTGTGATTTGTCAGTTTTACGTAAAGCGTTGACTCCCCCGGTGCCTCTAATAGATGCCAATAGTGCATCGCGACCGGCATCACCTGTTGACTCAGTCAGACCATTTTGGGTCCCTGCTTGTGTGTTTGCTTGAGGTGCTTGGGCCTGTGTCAAGAATGCTGGAGGAGGTGGAGGAGGTGCAGATGTGGATTGAACTGGCATAGGGGGTGGAGGAGGGGGAGGTGCTGCGATTTGTTGGGACATGGGAGGTGCAACAGGCGGAGCAGGGACAGATGTGCTGTATCCCTGTTGTGCATATGCAGATGATGGAAGAGGCATTCCTGCCTGAGGAAATGGGGTTGTGTTTGCTTGCTGTGCCGCCTGTTGTTGTGGAACTGGAAGCATGGACTGCTGTGGAGCAGCAACTGGTGCATATCCAGTTGTTTGAGCATTCCTAGAAGAACGTGGTGGCGGTGGAGGAGCTGGACCCCTTCTAGGTGGTGGAGGGGGGCCTGGCCTACCTCCATTACTAGATGGAAGTCTGCTTGGTGCAACATTTTGAGAAGGAAATCCAGTTTGAGCAGTGGTTGTCCGACGTGGAGGGGGCGGCGGAGCCGGTCCTCGCCTTGGGAGAGGGGCTGCTGGAGCATTGCCTCTTGGCGGAACTGCTGGAAGGGGTCTTGAGTTATTCGAAGGCAAGGATGGCTGTGGTCTATTAGCTTGCATGAATGGTGGCGGGATCGTTTGCTGTTGCATCGGCTGAGGAACTGGTATTGGAAAGGGATTGTTTTGGCGCTGTGGGGGTGATGGATATTGGGGTGCCATTGAAGGGAACGCCGTTGATGTTGATGCAGGCGATGGTGGCACTGGTGGCGCTAGTGCTGCAGGTGCTGGTGGTCCTGGCGGTCCTGGCGCCGCCGATGATTGCGGAAACTGCGTTAGAGGGGGCGGTACTCTATATTTTGTCTGATGGTCTTGGGGAGCTGGGGTGTTCGAAGCCGATGCAAAATCAGAGCTTAAATCGCTACTGCTAGATTCCTCTTCCAATGCACTTTGCACGCGAGATTCATATGAAGGTGCCGCCTCGCTCGGAGGAGGTGGAGGAGGGGCTTTCTTCTTGGTGCTTGGGATTGGTTCGACTTCATCATATTTATATCTTTGTCTTTGGTCGGTTATTAGTGATTCACCTCTTGGCCCGTAAATAGGATGGGATTCCTCCTCTTCCTTGACCTTTTTAGTTAAAGCTATGGCATTCTTATTTGACAGTGTCTTCTTAGACGCATATTTCTCACGTTTCTGAACCCTCTTCAAAAAATGTGAGGCCTCGTCTAAGTTTTCAAAAAGCAGACCTGCAAAGCATTCTTCCAGTTCAAACGTATGAAAAAATGTGCGATCTTGATTGTAGTCGAAATTGACATATAGTTCCTGGTCCCATAGCACGCCTCGATGGCCTTGGATGTCTACAAGCTTTAGGAAAAATGTGTGACCTACAATGTCATCAACGATTGCAATGGCGCCTGAAAGTCCCGTGTACTGCCATTCTTGAGGGTCTGGGTATGCAATATATAAACGAGCAACTGTGACATCGATAATTTTGTTTGCTGCCTTTGGCAATGCTCTTTTGATCTTTTCTTTATCGTCAGAATTTAAAAGACCCATTTAAGAGCAATAGTGCGTATTAACAGACTTTTCTTCAGTACCCAAGTTCTTAATGCAATGATAGCACTTTTCTTCTGACGAGTAAACTTTGGTTCTTTGCTTAACTTTATCGCAGGTATGGAATTATCTACTGTAGAAGAGTCTTACCCCTTTTCATACTGTTCGTTGAGTGTGATCTCATGTTGGGCGTGCTTATGAAATATCGAGTTTAATCATTCAGTAAATCCACGATCGTACGGTCATAAGCTGGAATATCTCATGTGGTGCCATATTTTCAGAAGGTTCAAAATATAAGCCCTTCTCAAAATCATGATTCTTTATTTTATTTTATGTTCTAGAGAAATTCGAGCAACTTCAAAGTTTAAAATCTCATCACCAACTAAATGAGAACATTATTTAAATAAATTTGTAAAGTGAGCAAGATTTTCGTGGAAGTGCGTATTCTCTAAAGGATTCATTCAATCCCAAGGTAAATACAGGGAGTGTCTTATAACTGGTAGTTGTCTTTCAAGGGAATAACGTCATCATTTTTCCTTCAAGAGAAATTGACATGACAGTCAATCAATCCACACCAACCGCATCAAGTCAGCAGATACTCTTAGACTTGTTCCAATGAGCAGAATGCCTGAAATAAACACGCCTTGGACCTCAGTGAGGTTTGTGAATCACACTATTCACATGTCTTGGAAATACTACCACCCAAACACCAGACTATTCTGTCACAACCAGCTTAAAACTTGACAGAAAAAAATAATAAACCAAACCTTAAGATGGCTGGTCTAACAAAACTGGATTTAGTAATTGCTGGCTAAAAGCAGTACGTAAATCCTCAATAGCGTCTGAGTTTCGTTTGTTTATTTTTCTATCTTTATGTGTAAAATTGGGAAGCGTTAGTATGTGGTCCCTCTGAGTGGTCTATAGCGTGGCTGAAAAGGAATTGTCGAAACCGTTTGCAGAGGCTATGTATTGTTTACACAACATGCCAGGACTGAAAATAAACACAACACTCCTGGTTAGGACTTGAAACCCATGTCAACAAAATATGTGCTATCCAGAGAGTAGCATATAAAAACTCCCCGATTAGAAGCGGACAGACGTTTTGATTGATAGTGTTTTCTAGCGTTAGACACCCACCCTTTTACACTCTTTTAAAATACAATCAAACTTTCCAATGTTGTCACTCGCTTTCCTTTTTCTGCTGAGAGCTATCACTGTTCTCGGATTTGACATCGATTCAAAATCAAATGTTGCCGTATACTGGGGCCAAGCATCTGCAGGATCACAGGAATCACTCGCTACCTACTGTGCATCCGATAATGTGGATATTATTTTACTTTCATTCCTTTATAACTTTCCTGATCCTATGAGCTTAGACTTTAGTTCTGCCTGCTCAGAAACCTTTTCCGATGGCTTGCTACATTGTACTCAGATCGGAGAGGATATCGAAACATGCCAAAGCTTAGGTAAGAAGGTCTTACTTTCCCTTGGCGGTGCTTCAGGATCTTACGGTTTTACTAATGACACAGAGGCCGAAACCTTTGCAGGAACTTTATGGAATACCTTCGGCGGAGGCTCGGCAGATGAACGTCCATTCGACGATGCCATAGTCGACGGGTTCGATTTTGACATCGAAGATAACGTTTCCACTGGCTATGCTGCTTTAGCTACGAAGCTTAGAGAATACTTCGAAACCGGCTCCAAAGACTACTATTTATCTGCTGCTCCTCAATGTTATTACCCTGACGCTTCAGTGGGAGACATGCTTGACAATGCCGACATTGATTTCGCCTTTATTCAATTCTACAACAATTACTGTGATGTTGACAAGCAGTTTAACTGGGACACATGGTTACAGTTTGCCGAAAATACGTCTCCAAATTCCGACATAAAGCTGTATCTTGGTTTACCAGGTTCTTCTACTGCTGCGAGTTATGGATATATCTCTAACCTAACTTTGATAGAATCTACGGTCGAGGATATTTCTGGATCTTCAAACTTTGGTGGAATTATGTTATGGGACGCATCCCAGGGTTTCACAAACGAAATCGACGGCGAGACTTATGTTGCTCAGATGAAGAACATTTTAGAAGATTATGCCTCCTCTTCTAGCTCAACAAGTTCCTCCACGGCTTCTTCCTCTACTTCTGCGATTTCTAGTTCAACGACGTCAAAGTCAACCTCAGTTTCTTCTACTGTGTCATCCACTACCGTTTCTAGTTCTGCTTCTTCCACTGAATCTTCCACATCTGTTTCATCCACTACCTCAAGTTCTGCTTCTTCCTCTGAGATTCCAACGTCTGCCGCATCCACTACGAGCTCTACAGCATCCACCACGAGCTCTACAGCATCCACCACGAGCTCTACAGCATCCACCACGAGCTCCACCAAATCCACCACGAGCGCCGCCTCTGCTTATTCTTCGCAAGCTTCTACGTCAATCTCTTCCATTGCAAGTTCTACTAGTTCTTCCACCTCCGAAACCTCTGAGCCAACCGCAACTACAACACCATTGACTTCGACTTCCTCCTCAATAATCTCTGCTTCAACATCCATATCTGGTTCTACAACAAGTAGCAATGCTATTGGTCCAATTCAAGCAACAACCTCTGCAATCCTACCAATAACTTCAGCCATCAGTAATGGAGCTCCTACTACAACTTTATCTACGCAATTTTTGAGCTCTTATACACCATCGGTGCCATCTTCGAGCTTATATGCTACTGTCTCTACCCCTCCAGTACAAACAGCAACGTCATATCCTGATGGCAGGTCAACAACTACTCTCGCCCCAACAACTGCACCATCTTCCAGTTCGTCCTCAGATGCGGCATCCCCAACTTCGTCCTCATGGGCACATGAAAGAGCGATTGCCCTCAACGAGCAATTTGCAGCTGGCGACTTAAATGGGAAAAGCACTTGCTTTGATGGTGAAATTTCGTGCTCCGCAGATGGTCAAATTGCCATTTGCAACTATGGTGCTTGGGTATACAGCAACTGTGCTGCAGGTACAACATGTTTCGCATATGATACAGTTGATGTTGTAACTATCACTTGTAACTTTTCCTATTTGAAGAGTGAATTCGAATAGTTTGAAGCGAGACTCATCGCCTCATTCCTAAACCACACGAATGTCGAGTCTTTCATGACACCACGGTAACTCGCATTCGTAATCATTACGTAGCATGGTGAAACAATAAATCTAATGTATAATAAACGACAGGTACTTTTTTGAGCTGCTAATATCTATAACAACATGGATATTTATTTTAATTGGTCAATGAAATAACGTCCTAATCAGTGTGCGACAAATAATAAGCGTATACACGAGATCTGACTTCGGCAGGCCCTGCGTCCTCTTCGAACATGGGCTTCCAGAGAACCATTTCGATCTTCTCAGGAGTGAGACCGTATTCTTCGGCAGTCTCAAAAAACTTCAAGTCTGCCTCGAGTAACCAGGGTCTGTGAGGGCTGAAAGTAACTAGAGCTTTTCCATCCTTTGCTAGTAATTCTTTGGTCGCCCTAAGCAGCTTTTCGTGCTCGCTATGATTGAAAACCAGGTCGCTTAGTATGATCAAATCAAATTTGGTGATATTGCCCGGTAGATGAGATAAGATTGGTTCGTAATCGTTACCCCATATATATCCTTCGACCACCACATTCCGAATACTTAACTCTCTCTGTAGCTCTGTTTCATCTTGCGGTAATTCCTTACCCAAATATAATTGATGGTCCACATTATATTGAATATTCCCGAGCAGATCAGCATCTGGATAATCTGTAACTACAGCCTTCTTGGCACCTATTAACCCTGCAACTAGGGACGGAAGAGCTCCTGCTGCACCTAATTCTAGAACGCACTTATCTTTCACAAGTTCAGGGTGTTTGTCGAGATGTTTGGCGGCGTATATACCAGCATTCCAAAGAAGATGGCCCCACAAAGGTGATGTACCTACTAATCTCAAGTTGATATCACTTACTTGAGATTTAGATTCCGCTGAGATCTCCTCTCGCTTATAGGGAGCAAAATGAGCCTGAGGAGGTGGCTGATAGAAGCCTTCAGGTTCTTCAAATAATCCTCCTTCGATGAATGAATCCGTGTCTGACATAATCTAGTATACAATGAATTGAGGAGGATAATCTAATGTAAAACTTATATAATTATCATTGGCGATGAGCATTACAATAAAATTTTTATTCAAAAAAAACCCATCAGTACATACGGCGTCAGTTTATCAAAGGATTATGGGGTCAGCGAAATGATGAAGTTGGAGAAACATACTACCTATATATAAGCACAAGAAGTTTGTAGATGCACCAAGACTCTTGTTTATCATAAAATTTTGAAAGATGTCAGAGAAATCAAAGAGCTCGAAGATTTCATTTCGCATCCAGAATGAATTTTTCATTATAAGCTTTACAGACCCCGGAACCCTCAATTCTATGAGCGGAGACGACTACATTTATTTGGCATATTTATTACAACAAGCAGATCGCAATGATTCAATTTATTTCACCGTCCTTCAAAGTAGTGGAAGATTTTTCTCTTCTGGTGCAAACGTATCGAATATAGGAAACATTCAAAAATCGAAAAGCACGTCCGGAGAAACTGGCAAATGGCTATCTGAATTTGTTAGTCGTAATGTGTTTGTGACCCACATTTTTTCTACGCATCGCAAACTTTTGATTTGTTGCCTCAATGGGCCTGCAATCGGGCTATCTGCGGCAATGGTCATGCTTTGCGACATCGTATATTCAATGAATGACTCAGTCTATCTACTTTTCCCTTTCACCAATCTTGGATTGGTTAGCGAGGGTGCATTGTCTGTGACGCTTCCCATGAAGTTGGGCTATAACGTCGCTAACGAAATCCTCATGTTTGCAAAGCCTGTGACCTTCGCAAATATGATCGGTAAGGTTATTACAAGGAACTACAACATGAAGGATGTGGGTGAGTTTAACAAAAAAGTGCTCCATGACTTACAGGAGCAGACTGAAAACTTGCACAAAGAAAGTATAACCGGAATAAAAAAACTCTTAAAACAACCTTTCGAACACGAATTGAAGCGTGCCAATGTTGACGAGGTCAATGACGCCTTAGAATATTGGGTTCAAGGTATTCCCCAACAGAGGTTCAAGCAGCTCAGTACAAAGGAGCGAAGGCACAAAATGTAGACATTTACAGTCAATTCTACCTAAGTACGTCTCTATGTATACAATACTCATTCATTGCCTATCCTCCCCATCTAGCAGCAGTTGCTCCTCTTTATTTTCAGAGTGTTCTTCCGGCTCAATCGTATGCAAGACTACCTCTACAGGTTTATCATGATCAGAGGCTATACGTCTTGATATACTTACTCCGCTCATAACGAAAAAGACAAGGACCAACACTGCGAAGAGACCACTTCTTGTGGTCTGCCACCTTAAATTTTCTATTTCCGATTTGATGTTTCCTATGATTCGAGTTCCAATTTTGTGATTGGAATCTTTTAATGTCAAGTTAATGTTGCGATGAAGAAGGGTGTTTTCTATTTTATGATCATTAAAATCCACGCGGGAGTCTTTTGTTAAAAGATTGATTATTAGTTCATTTAGCTCTTCGTGCATGAGATGAACGTCTCTGTTTAGCTTCAAGAGCTTTAAATTTTGCTCGTTGAGGGATGTTTCCCGTGAAATTTGGATGGCATATTTGAGTTCAGTTTCTGCTGCATTAAATAGATGAGATTGATTATCAAGTTCCATTTTTCGCAGAAACTTTTCGTTATACTTTCCAAAGAATTCCTCATCCAATGTTTGTAAAAGTAGCTCTATCACCTTTGTACTTTGTTTCGGAGTAAATCCACTCTGCAGTAGCTCGTTATAGTACTTGAGCGTGTCAAGCTGATTCTCAGCGGTAGTAGATTTTAGACCACTACCTTCAGATATAAGTTCTTCAGGTAATTTATTCATCAAATTCCCGGGCAAATCATCCGTATAGTTGCCATTCCTCACATCGCTTGTAAAGTGTGCTGGTGTCGAAGGTATACCTTTATTAAGCCTCTTAGCCGTGTAATGCAATTTACGCGCAAACTTTGTGTATCTGAAAAGGAAGCTCATGATATAGGAGCACTAATCTGTGAGTTGTTGTTGCTTTGTTCGGCTGATATATTTGAGTTTGTTCTTGCCCTCAAATGATACGTGACCTGTGTTCTTCGCGGACCTATGGGATTCTGTTCAAAAAAAGATCGATTTCCAAGTCAACTGGACAGCACTTGAGAACTAATTAGACAATTCACTGGGGATAGACTGTCATTATTTGAGTATGGTGAACATTAAAGTGACTACTATACTGATGAGAAACCACTTCTACAACCCAAACACCACAAAAACAATATCAAATACATCAATCTGGCTACCTTTAGTACAAACTATAATATATCCAAGATTGGCGACGCTGCTGGACGGACGAGACGGACGAGACGGTAGTGAGTTAATGTTAAGGTTTTCTCTTATAAAAAATAACTTCCATAGTGGGGTTATATCTTTAATCAAGAAAAACAAGCTACCACCAAGACCAAAACTTACAGATGCTATTGAATTAGAATTTGAAGAGAAATTCTTGCATGGCGGACGTGGCCCTGGTGGGCAGAAAATTAATAAATGTAATAGTAAGGTCCAGCTTAAACATCTCCCGAGTGGAATCGTTGTAGAATGTCAAGAGACTAGATCAAGGTCCCAGAATAGAAAGATTGCACGAGAAAAAATGGCTTTGAAGATAGCTATACGGGAGAACGGTGGTAAGCCAACTGATCGAGAGATAGCCTTACAAGCATGGGAAAAGCAAAATAAGAGAAGTAGGGAGCGTAAAAGTAAAGAAAAGCATCTAATGCATAAGGAACTGAAGAAAACATTAGAATTGGAGAAGATTAAAGAGGAAGAGGAGTTGCTGGGGCAGCTTATGAAATGATCTTTCTATCACACGATCTCAACAAAACGCACAATGGGTTGGGAGCATGAATGGTGGTATTCACTGCAACTTGTTGGGATGGAGGAACATCATCTATATGTGAGTAAGCTCTCTACACCTTAAAATTCGATCACCTGATGAACGTGATCAGGAGCATCCCTTCCATCGTCCCATAACAACACATTTTGTACTATGATAATGTGCTTCAAAGGATACTGGAAGTTTAGGATATGTATCGATCCCTGTATGAGGGTCATTTGTTACCAAGGCTTCATTCGTCTTCTCTTTGTCAGCTGATGTCATTTTTAGGGCACATGGTGAGTTTGCAATTTAATTCGTGTCAATCATTGAGCAAAAATGTGAGTAACTTTCAAAGCAGTTTAAAGATCGCTGCTATAAGCAAGGTCCGAGATCTGTGCACAAATCGAAGAAGCCGTTTGATGCATTTATCAAGTGTAAATTTTTGTAGTCTCGTGATTAAAATCCTCAAGTTACGTATATTGACAGAACGATAGCCAACCTTAAGGTTGTACAGCTGTCGCTTAGTTAAAATTCAATGTTTAGTACATCCATTTTCGTAGTCAAATAGCTTTTATTTTTCCTAATATCCACACTTATGTCAGATGATTATCTTGGTAGCTGTGTCAACATGAGATGTCATGAAAATTTCAAAATGCCAAAAACAGTCACTGAGAAGGTACCACTATACATAAATAAATAAGTCGCACAATGGGGCGTCCTCCCAAAAGAGTGAGCCAGGAGAACATAGAGAGATTTCAGTCCGAACTGGAGGAAGCAGGTCAGGATGTGGAACTACTTTTGAAGGATAAGAAAGGTAGATCGCGTTCTTGCCTACTTTGTCAGCGAAGAAAACGCCGATGCGACCATAAGCTTCCGAGCTGTACGGCATGTTTGAAAGCAGCTGTTAAGTGTATACAGCCTGCAAAATATGTCAGTAAAAATCCACAACCTGTTGTCTCTTCTCAGCAAACACCGGTGCCAATGAGCTCTCAAACCGAAAACAATAAAGATGGCAAAGATGAGTATGCACGCTTTCTTGAGAAAAAGCTCAAATACCTCGAGAAGATGCTTGATCTACCGCCAACCGGAGCCTCGTTCAAAAATAAACTATCAAACTATAAGAAAATTTCTCATCTGTTGGAAAACGAAGACGGGGAGCACGATCCCCTTCCGCAACTACAGCGGGTAATGTATTCAGAAGCGAATTTGGGCTCGCAAGCTTCATCATCATCATCCCCAATACTTCCTCCCCCTCAGAAATCCAAAATTTTTCCCTTACCTTCTGATAGCATGACTAGTAACACACTAATCACACCTCCTAACATTCACCCATCATCTTCCCTAGCTGCATTATCAACCGATACTCTGGAATCCATAGATTTTTCGAAATGCATATTCGCAAAATACAATCTAAAAGAATTTCTAAGGTATGATCCAGCTTTCGAATTTGAGGAGCAACTATCGAGAGCGTTCTTGGATATCTATTTTACGAGGCTTCAATTTAAATATCCATTGCTCGATGAACAAGAAATTTATTCCTTCCATAAAGACTACATCAGCAACAATGTTCATTCATACTCCACTCAAGAGTTCCACTTTGCTTGTGGCAGAATGTGGCTTATTTTCAGTATAAGTGCATGTCTTCACAAATCCACCGGCAAATATAAGGGACTTCCGCCCAATCGATATTTTTCCACTGCTATTCGTCACATCACCAAGTGTGGTTCAGGTTTGACGTACATTCAGCAGGTTGAAGTTCTTACACTGCTAGTTCTTTATATTATCCGAACTGATCGAGATTCAATTGGCCTTTATGAAATTATGGGGGACGTTATGGCTATATGTAAAGAAAAGCTATTTCTCAACAAATGGAACCCCCAGGACACTTTCGCGAACAAAAAACTAAGGCTTTTTTGGTGCGTATATCTTCTGGAAAGGATGATTTGTGTGGCCGTCGGTAAGCCATACACTATTTCCGAATCTGAGATTGACTTGCCGTTTTTCAACGAAGATAGCTTCAATACAAACTCAATCAGTCATCAGAAAAGACACAAAAGGGGTGTTCATTTCATCAATCAATCTTTAAAACTAAGACGGATTGAGTCCGAATTTGTTGAAACTTTACAAATCATCTCTCAATACGTTGCAGATCGAAGCGATACGACTAGGAGTACCTCTGAATTAGCCGAACAGCTTCCTCTCGTCAAAAAGTTCTTTCATGACCTGGAAGTGTGGCGCTCTAATTGTTCAACATCGCATGTCCGTAATTTCGAAAACGAAACATTAAAGTTGTATTATTACAGATCGGTTAGACTTTTAATTCAACCTTATTTGGAGCTTCTTGAACTAGAGGATAGACTATTCCGAGAATGCCAGGCGGCTGCCGGGCAGATTTGTCAACTTTACAAAATTTTTCATCAGAAAACTGTTTACGGTCACTCTACTCCAGCTGTCCATACTGTATTTGTGGCGGGAGTTACTTTGATATACTGCATGTGGTTAGCTAGGAATCTAGACGATGAGAGGAGACGAAAGCTTGGCGATGATTCGAAACACACTAGACCACTCATCAGCCCGAGTTTGTTCTCTACGTTAGATGACCTCAGAGCATGCTCTGTTTGCTTATACGTCATGGCAGAAAGATCAAAATTTGCGATAATTTTTCGAGACACATTCGATCAATTGATGAATGCCACGATTGGGAACTTGATCGAGAGGTGTGGACCAGATTCTGCAGAACTAATTTATATCGCGACTTCGTCGAGTAGTGAGGCTGAAATCACACCGGGCACAAGCAATGAAGAAATATTAAACGGTGAAATCAAAAACTTCCCCAATTTGCCTGATCAAGAAGGAATGCCGCCTGCAATTAGAAGGACATTCGGTAAGTTTCAGGCTAGCGAACATGTTGGCTTTGTTGAAAATTCCCAAATAGATTTAGCGGAGCAAAGAGAATTACAAAAGAAGCAAGGTGACTTGGAAAAGGTGGCAGTTCCCAAAAAGCTGTCGTATTTGTTGGTAAAAGATGAAGAGAAGGAAGAAGTACACCACGCAGCTCAAGGCGGAAAACTGAAGCATGGCTGTTCTCAAAAGCAGAAAGAAAGGGATAGATATGTGGTGAAAAAACCCTCACATATAACCGAGGCTGATTGGGAAGGATTTCAGCAACAGGCATTCCTACAACAGCATCATGCACAGCAAACTCTACAAGCTTATCTGGCTTCCTTGAATAAGAAGATTAATTCAGAAGTTGCCAGCGCAAACTTATCCAGTTACGGCCCTTCGCATGAAAATAGTAACATTATTGGACAGCCCCCCTCCGTTTCTACAGTGGGTAGAAATGCTAGCAATATTGATGATTTTAAGCAGATACCGCTCTCTACGGAAGGCTCTCCTCCAAGATGGAACAATGAAAACACACGCGTCGCGCAGAACCAGAACTTTCCTGTTTTGGGGAATATTTCAGCAAGCCAGGTGAACTCACCGCCATTCTTCCAAAGACCCTTGGGTAAGGCGTCGCCAAATTCCATGGATGCTGGTGAAATTTTATTTAATAACGGTGCCCACACGATGATCAATAACATCTCGTCGTGGACTAATGATTCTGTAGCGGACTTGATGAGTACTCGTCTCCCTGATCAGGAACTCACACTGCAACAAAACAATATTATGATTAACTCTTTACAGAAAACAACTGCAACTGCTGACGGGAACGGTACTGCAGGAAATCATATGAATATGCTTCCATCGGATGGTCAGTGGAGAAGTTCCGACCAAGGTGGTCGGGACATGCAGCAACATGAATTACAGACATATCATTTACAACAGGCTCGAAGAAGTAACGATCCATCAAATGCTCAGCAAATTCAAGGAGGCAATCAAATCGATACTGTCTTTGGTATGCCGGTCGAGGAGTTTTGGACAGTAAATGACGACTACGGATTTTTGGCGTGATTCATGATTTCACTTTTAAAACTTTGATGCAGTCAGGATCAGTATGTGTTTCGTAGTATTGGCATAGTAAAACGGTTTTTAGTTGGTTAATGTTTTCTTATGAATAATAAAACAAACGTGTATTCATGTACTTTATGTGGACCTTTCATATCTGATTTTTAGGAATTATATTTCCATACTGCTTTAAGTTCATGGATCGATATTGATGTGTTAAATAGTATCAGCTGTACAAACTTCAACATGCTTGCTGTGTAATGGAACTTACCCATTGTACGAATACTTATCGATAGAAATTTGAATGCTCCAGGATATTGTCTTTAAATATTAGATTTGGCTTGTGACAAGGAAAACAAAGCAGAAGTTTCATTTCCTTGGCAAGGAACAGACATCCGAAATCCCACTACTTCCTTATGGACTGGTGCCCGTTTGCATGTAGGTTCTTATGAAGCTTCGATAGACAGGTTAGATAATCTTAGACGATAAAAGTTTTTAGCAGCGCTTTTCTAATATTTTTCTCTTTCAGCGGTGGTTAACAAAGTAATATAAAAATCTGTATAAGTGCCACCAAAGCTCAGTAAGTGCTATCTAACTCGGGATAACCAGAACGTCAAGATTCAAGTTACAAAATTACTAACTTGAATAATTCGTTGCACGCCAAGTTCCCGATCTTCCTCTTTTAGCCATCTATAATACATCCAATCAACGTTAGACACATCAATCAATATCTTCAGGTCTATCCTCATACATTGAAATAAAATCCGGCAATCGTCTCTAAAGCAGCGATACTCTGAAACTTGAAATAACAGAACGAAATATTCAATTGATCATAAGATCGATTCCTGACTAAATAAATGGAACAGGAACAAGTGGGCAAGACTTCATTCAGATTCTTTGGATTAGGAGGTAGCAATGAAGTTGGTAGGTCATGTCATATCTTACAATATAAGGGCAAGACAGTGATGTTGGATGCGGGTGTCCATCCAGCGCATCAAGGATTAGCGTCGCTGCCTTTCTATGATGAATTTGACCTGTCAACAGTCGATATTTTACTGATTTCCCATTTTCATCTGGACCATGCAGCATCATTGCCATACGTTATGCAACGAACAAATTTTCATGGAAGAGTTTTTATGACACACCCTACTAAAGCCATATATAGGTGGCTGTTGAGTGACTTCGTCAAAGTAACCAACATTGGGTCCTCTTCTTCATTTGACAAAGACGAAAATCTTTACAGTGATGAGGATCTGGCTGAGTCGTTCGATAGAATCGAAACAATAGACTATCATTCCACAATGGACGTCAATGGTGTAAA
>JAJLUF010000027.1:0-60747 GCA_030569995.1 Lachancea cidri
AGGGGTTGGACTGACGACCTGTGCTATGGTACAGGTGCTGTATATCTGGTGGGCCTGGGGCTCGGTGGTACATACGGGTTTCTCGAAGGTTTAAGGAATATACCTGCAAACAGTCCTGGGAAACTACAACTAAACACAGTATTGAACCATATCACCAGAAGGGGCCCGTTCTTGGGTAACAACGCCGGTGTCTTGACACTAACCTACAACCTGATCAATTCCAGCATCGATGGATTCCGCGGTAAGCATGACACCCCGGGTTCTGTCGTGGCCGGCGCTCTAACAGGTGCGTTATTCAAGTCCTCCAAAGGTTTGAAGCCCATGGGTTACGCATCTGGTATGATGGCGGCTGCCGCCGCCGCTTGGTGCGGAGTCAAATCCGTATTATTATGAGATAGAAACATGACCTTTGCAGGTGTCTTGAAACACACACACAAAAACTGCTGAACCATAATGAGCGGAGACAGACTTCGGTCTTGTTTTCTTTAATGTATATTACCATCATGGGAAAAATTCCCCGGCCGCCATGTTGTTTCTTCTTTGCGATGACTTATTAATTATATCTGATGCACTTGTACATAACTTTTACTTGCGTACATTTTAATAAAGAATTGCAAGTTCTATTTCTTCTGTAAATCTCAGGGCTTTAATGTGGCAATGGACCGTTTACGCAGTTTTATTTCTCCCAGAGGTAAGATCGCATCGTCCTTTGATACATGTGAATCCTCGTTGTAAGATTCTAAATCTTTCAACAGGGACTCGAGATCAATTGTTGGAAAGCTACTATCTTCAAACACGTCATCATCTTTGTCTACCCCGCTAAATAACACTCGGTTTGACGTTCCGGGTTTCAAGAAAAGTGTCCGCCTCATGAACACCCCAGTCGTTGCCATTTCTATGAGGGTCGTTTTAATTGCACGCGGTTCAACACCACTATCAAGAAGTGTGGCTACTATTCCGGTGACGATGGGAGATGCCATAGAAGTACCCGAATATGCCACTGGCTTGAATGGAGGCGAGATTGATAAGGACTCAACTCTGACGCCTGGTGCGAAAATGTCCACACATGACCCCCAGTTGGAAAATCGGGCAATTGTATCCGTTCGATCATCAAATGCGCCTACAGTAATGGCAGCAGCAGATGAAGCGGGACTACTCCAGCATGCGTTTGCATTTGAATTTCCAGCAGCTGCTACTATTACCAAACCCGATTCAAGTGCTGCCTCGACGGCTTGGTTTAAAACTGAATTTCTGAAAGAACCAAGGCTCAAGTTAGCGACACAGCTGCGTCTGCTCTTTTTGCAATCTTTGACTGAAAATTCAATCGAGCTAAGAACAGATGTAAGATTTCCTTGGCCCTTACTGTTTAATGCCTTGACCTCGATTAATTGAACTTCTTTGGCGACCCCAAACGTTTTAGAACCAACTAACCCAGCCACGTGAGTCCCGTGTCCATTTAAATCTCCTGGGCCTTCACCAACCATGTCAGCTCCAAATTTAGCCCGTCCTTGGAACTGCTTGTTTTGCTTGAAAATGCCAGTATCTATAATGTAGGCATTGACTGAATAACCTAAATAGTTATTGTCGTAGTAGTAATTGAGTTTCTCCGGCCATCCATCTTCACTAAGAGGTAAGCGGCCTCTTCGGGATATTCTCGCCAAATGCCTTGGTGCATCCCTCTGTTTCGCAATATCATCTTCGTCGTCGTCATCGCTATTTTCATCTTCATCTTCTTC
This sequence comes from Lachancea cidri, assembly GCA_030569995.1. Lineage (NCBI taxonomy): Eukaryota > Fungi > Ascomycota > Saccharomycetes > Saccharomycetales > Saccharomycetaceae > Lachancea > Lachancea cidri. Next base: position 1,737 of record JAJLUF010000027.1, read on the forward strand.
TTCGTCTTCATCTTCATCCTCTTCTTCATCCGTTTCGTCATCGTCATCGTCGACTTCGTCCTGATTATCATAGTCCTCTTCGTCGTCGGTACCGTTGTCATCATCATCATCATCATCATTGTAATCCTCTGATTCATTGTCGTCATGATCAAATTGCCCGATTCCTGTTGTAGCATTTATAAAGGTTGCTTCCCAATTATCCTGTGTTTCCGTTGGTCGTTCACTCTTCTGAATTTCAATATCTGTGTTATCGTCAAAAATATTAAATTTGATATTGGGTACAATATCAGCAATAAATGGGTTTCTTCTCAACTGACCCACCCACTCAATGGGGAATTCAATGGTGAAAGCCTCGAACTTACCGAATGAGAATGTTTTCAAAATCCGCCCTTCGAAAAAAGACTTCAGTTGTCCTTCCCCCATTTTTGAGTCCATTAATTTGCCCAACGTCTTTGGCGCTTTTAAACGTACTAAAAATTCCTCTGCGTTAGATGTGCAGCATAATCCTAAAAGTCCTAGTAAAATAGACGAGTGTCTCATTTTTTGTTATCAGCTTCAACTCGCAGTTATTACCATCCGAAGAACTTGCAAACTTATAACCGAATTGGTTTGGTGCTTCTTGACATTGTTTTTCGTTTCAACATCCACAAAACACAATATGACGTGCATTGAATGAGAAGTGATTGGAATGGAGCGACTTAATTTCGTCAAGAGGATAAAATTGCCAAGGCGACATTTTCTTTTTTATTTACCTGGCCGTCGTCGCCATCGTTGTCGATGTTGTGGCTACTCTACTTTTTAAGAATTTGTGATCGACTGTCCAGATGCATGGGTGTATGGCGCGACGTTTTTACGTAAAGCCGAAAAAGGAATTACAACAATCGCAATAGATCACATGATACACAATGCGAAGGACCAATAGGGAAGCTCCAAAAAAACGTTTTTCTCACAGTTGTGGCTTCGGACCTACAGTTCCGCAGGTATTGAACTGTTCTTCCATCGGAGTTGATGTAAGAATAAGAGAAGCCTAACCAGCCCTCGATGTGTGGAATAAGATATTCTTCATGTCGAACGATAGCGACTATAGAAGTATAGTTGAAGGGTTCTTTTCGCGGCTTTCTAGCTAGAGTGAGATCCCGAGAATTAAACGAGATGGTAGATCAAATCGTTTAAATGAAACTGGAAGCGCATATAACGGTGCGGTTCCTGGCCAATACGACAGCGTCCGGAATGTGTTGAAGACGCTGCTCATACGCTCTTGGTTGGTTACGATTAAGGTTAAGTGACTTCATTAAGATAACCGGAAGCATTTGAACTGAGAAAATATGGGATTTACTGCATCGGGTAAATACCACAAGAATTAAAATCAGCGATGTAACAGGTCCGGAATCTAAATCAAGCACACTGGAGCATATAACGGGAAACTTTGGTATCGTATTCTACACCTATTCCATGTTACTCGAATGCTCAGTAGTTATTCGCTGTTTCTCTAATTTCTCATCAAGTAAAAGAAATCTTGTCGTATTTCTATTTTAATAGGAAATTCTATCATAGACAATATTTAAAATCAACTTAAGCTTGCTGACAAAAGTTCCATCCGAGATACAGATTTTTAAGTAGCGTTTGTGAAGCTAAATATAATGTACAATTAGTATCTTTTTTCTTTTTCTGCCGATGGTACCATTAACTTTAGAAAGTAGAAAGATCCGAAACGGAAGAAAAAAAAATATATATATAAAGGCTTGAAATTTGGAAGTTCTCTTATTGTACTGTTCTTACTGATAAAGAGATATTATACTGATAATAGACAATTATGAAAATTCTAACAGAGGAGGAAATCGATGCCCATCACTACCATACACTCTCCGGAGGTATTAAAGGTGCAGTCGCCGGTTTATTAATTTCAGGACTTGTGTTCAAATTCGTACCAATGAAGTACCCTAAGTTCAACCCAGCAAAGATGCCATGGTCAATGAAGACAGCTATTTTCATCACGCCCCCAACGCTATTGGCTTCTATTATCGCAGAAGAGTCTTCAACAAACTTTGACAACATGATGTACGGTTCAGGTTCTTCTTCTCGTGAAGCCATGGAAGAGCACAGAAGGTGGAAAAATCTTCCTTTGTCTGAGAAGCTCACCGAAGGTTTGACTCACAACAAGTACAAGATTATTGTTGGTGCCTGGGCAGCCTCTATGTGGGCATCTTGGAAGTTTGTCGACAGGGATCCTATTATGACTAAGACTCAAAAAGCTGTTCAAGCAAGAATGTATGCTCAAACTATGACCGTGGTTCTATTATTGGGTTCCGTCGGTCTATCCATGTACGAACAAAAATTGCATCCTGATGCCCAAAAGCTCGAAAGGTCTCGTCGTTGGGAAAGGGCCTTGGAACAAGCTGAGGAAGAAGAAGCCAAGGCGCAAAGTGCCAGCACCAGAACTAACGAGGACAGAGTCAAAGCCAAAATTTTTAAATACGATTGATTGGAGTAGTCAAAGGACTATCTGTATTATTAGTTTTTTTTTTCAAGCCTCCTGCCGTGGCTTTATGTAGCCAGAGGCCTTTAAATACTCATTTTAATGAATTGATGATACATTCAGGGTTATGTTAGATATATACAAGATTATTTTGCTATTTTCTACCTTCTTTTCCTCATACCGGCCTCCAAGTCACCAACATCCAGCCTTGTGCCCCTAATGTAGTAGTGTCTATTTCTTTCTCTTCTTCCATCTGATCTTCTGATTATATCAATTCTTTCAATCAATGGAGAAAAGACAGGTACCCTCGTTTCAACAAAGGTCTTGGATATTTGGTTCCTTAAAAGCAAGGAAGCGTCCTGCGTCAAAGCCTTGCGATTGACTGCTAAAACGTACCCCATCATGTTGTCGTATTTGCACTTTTCCGAGTTGTAAACCACTCTCACCACATCACCAGCTCTGATATGCTCCTTGTTATGAGTAGAAACAAGTTTTCTACGCCACCCCTCTGGATCTAGAGTCTGATCTAGGTCTTGGCGTTCGATTCTTTTGATGACATTTGGTTGTGAGGCTTGCTGAACAGCTGGAAAAACAGGAATAGTCTTTCTAGTGACTGTAGGTACTTGATAGTATCTAATGAATAACCTAGAGAAACCGCTGCAGGTTCTTTGAGGAAACATCGCGACTTTATTCAATTACACTCCTGCTCGCGGTATTCCAATCAAAAATTTTTCTGATACCATACGAATATATTGTCATTATAAACGATACAATGATGATCTCTGCCGTGCTCACTCCCATGAAGAGAAGCTTCTTACTAACTAATATACACCGTAGGTACGTAGATTCAATCAGAACCTTGGTCTTCTCTTTCTTCCTGTGAATTTGGAATCTTTTGCAACTTTCCTGCCTCTCCTTTTCATAAGATCCTTTTTTCTATTGATATATTCCTTTGTAGATTCTTTCTCCTTCTTTTTATCACGCCTAACCTTCACCACTTCGTCTGCGTCCATCGTGATACCATGCAGATTCACCTGTTCTTCCTCGTGAGAGGCTCCTGAGCTTAAAACAAGATAATATTTCTTATTCTTTTTCGATTCTGGGTCATCGATCACTAACCCTCCGCTGAAACCAGCAACCTTGGCTGCACCAAGTATTTGTTCCGTTTGCTCCTCGTTCTTTGGATAGAATTGAGCAACAAATTTTCCACCTTTCTTCAGACAAGCGAATAGTGTATTGAAAAATCTCATTAGTCTTCTTTTCGGATCATTATAGGATGTGTCTGCGTTGCAGAGCCATTGAATGGCACTAATACTGATCGCAGCATCAAAAGTACCGGCACGAAATGGAAGACCTTGACCCATGTCTTGTAGCATCAGATCACCTTCCAGTTCTCGCGTCAGGCCCGTAGCCAACATTGAAGGCGCGATATCAACACCGCACCACACATGTCCTTCCTCTGATATAATTTCACCGCTCAAACCAGAACCACAGCCAATATCTAATATGTACGATGTGTGTGACAAGTTTAGTAGTTCCATGGCACGGAGAGTCATCTTAGCCTGGATATGCTGCACTCTTGTGGAAGAAGTGTATTTCTTTGACTCAGAGTCATTGTAGAAGAACTCTGGAGGCGCAAGGTCTTCTGGGCGGGACATATTGTTTGTATTTGCTCTGTATCACTATATGCGTTGTAGTTGAGATGAGATGAGCACATCCAAAATTTTCATATGGAAAATTTTTTTAATACTATTAAGGTCGGAACCAGAGCAAGCAACATCATTGAGACCTCGCAGTAGTTATTTGTTATCCAAAAAGTGCCGTGAGCGATGCCTCTAAGCCAAGAGAACGGTCCCATGCTCCCACATAAACCTCTTGCCTAAATTCAGATCTAGTAGCCAAGACTCGGCGAATTTTGAAAACCGGAAAATTATGCGGTAATTCAGGGTCCCGCCGTTGAACTGCCATTGGATCAGGTCAGTGTGTTTTTGTGTTCTTCCAAGAGTTAAGAATGCGGACCGACACTACCCAGTACCCATCAAGATCATCTGTCTACTCGTGTACCACTGGGCAATCTGTATTCACAACTTACACTATCATTGACGATGAATTACAATTATCCCGTAACGGGTGACTCTTTCTACATCCGAACTTTCCTTTCTTGTGCATTAAGGAGCAGTTAAGCTGGCTTACGAATATTTTTAAATGTGATATGACTCTCAGAAAACCCACCTTCTGTCTGGATGTGGCTTAAGTAGTTATAAATCTTGTTCGTATATGTGAAACTTTATTATATGCGTTCTTCATTGTTCGCTCAGTCGTAAAAGGCCTATCTTCGATAAAGGGGAAATTTAATCGGACCACGGCATATTTGTAGATGCACATGTTTAAACGAAATTTGAAAGTTTTGTTTTAACTTTAATATAATCTAGAAAGGGGTAACAGTACCAATGGCAGGCAGTAAGCTCCCAAGCAAAGATATCAAGAGGATAGAAGAAATATCAGAACTTAATGGTGACCGGCGGCCTCTCCCCCCCATTGAGTCTGGTGTGGAAGAGTACTCTTCCGACCGTGGCACGATGATCAACGATAGAAAGTCCACGGTTGACTTGTATGCGAAGAGACTTCACCATAAAGAAAAGCACCGTTTCCACAAGAATTCTGGTGCGATGATTTCGTTACTGAGAGACGTTGATTTTGACCATAGAAGCTCGATTATGGACGAACTAGTTAACAAAAGCTTGACGGAAACGTCGTTCCAAGGAACTACCTGGGGTAAAATCAAAAAAGGAGATGGCTCAGATGGCTCGTCTGGAAAGGATCGTTTGATACTTTTTGACTTTTCAGGATTTTACGTTTTGTTCTGGATGATTGTCGCATTTATTGTTGCCAGGGTCGGAGTGGATTACTACGTTTCTCATAATGGTGATCTATCCCAGTCAGAAATTCTCAAGTTCATGACTTCTGAACTAATTTCTGTTGCATTCATTGACCTAGTCATGTACTTGTGTACATATTTTGTTCTACTAGTCCAGTTCGCTTGTAAATTACGTTGGATCTCATGGAGCGGAGTTGGGTGGGCGTTTACATCAGCATATGAACTTGGATTCATCGTGGTTTTTCTCTACGTCGCAGAGCATATCATGAAATTCCATTGGATATCAAAAATATTTATCTTCCTACATTCTCTTGTTCTGTTGATGAAAATGCACTCGTTTGCCTTTTACAATGGATACCTATGGAATGTCTGGGAAGAACTTCAGTTCTCGAAAGAAACTTTGAATAAATCTAAAGACTTAGATATTGACGACAAAATCAAGGATGCGCTCGAAAAAAGTTGTCAGTTCTGTAAATTTGAATTGGAATCTCAGTCGAAGACACAACTTTTCCCAGCAAATATTTCATGGAAAAACTATTTTGTTTATTCAATGTTTCCTACTGTTGTTTATCAAATCGAATACCCTAGAACTGACAAAATTAGATGGGGATATGTTTTCGAAAAGTTATGTGCGATTTTTGGTGTTATTTTTACCATGATGATCGTAGCACAATTCTTCATGTTTCCTGTCGCAATGCGTGCTATTGCTTTACGTGATTCAGGTGTTCCAATCTTTTGGGATCGTATTCGTGAATGGCCATATTTGCTTCTACAAATAGCGCCTAGCTTCATTATGATGTATCTACTCGTGTGGTACTTGATTTGGGATGCAATTTTGAATTGCATCGCGGAATTGACGTATTTTGGGGACCGCTACTTTTATGGAGATTGGTGGAATTGTGTGTCTTGGGATGAATTCAGTCGTCAATGGAATGTACCAATCCACAAATTTTTGCTCAGACATGTTTATCATAGTTCTGTCAGTTTCTTGCAACTAAACAAATTGCAAGCAACGTTGATGACATTTTTCCTCAGCTCTATCGTTCATGAATTGGCCATGTATGTATTGTTCAGGAAGCTGAGATGTTACTTGTTTATGCTACAAATGGCTCAACTACCACTGGTTCAGTTAAGTAACTCCAAGTTTTTGAAGAAGAAGAAAATCCTTGGAAATGTGATGTTCTGGTTAGGTATATGCACAGGACCAAGTTTAATGTGCACTTTATATTTAACTTTTTGATTGTTCTGTAGCTTATATACATGAATGAATATCTGAATATCATTATATCCTATTGGATGGCGACTTGCGCCTACCTATATATCTCCTCGAAAGGTCTAGTGTCATTGAAGCAACTATCCCATACCTCATCGACAACTTTTTCAGCATGTGCTTTGTCCTTGCAGTTTGGATTCCCGATTACACTTAAGGTGGCACGCCTACGAACACACTCTTGATGCCCTTGGTTGACTTTGAAACCAAAACCACGTCTCGAAAACTCCTGCATAAATCTACATTCGCCACTAAGGCTGGAAGCTCTGATCTCAGAACACGCATGGTGCTTTAAATTCAACCAGTCAACTTGCCACTTTAAATTGTCGAAGTAATGAACCAATTCATGTGCCATTGTATCCTCAAGATGCCACTTGTCACGGATCCGGTTCTGGCATAAAAGTATTCCTAATTCTGGGTGGAAACCGCCACTTCTCCATTCGGGACACACGTCACAGATAATTTTGGATTCGTCGAACTTCAAAACATTAGTATCGTTTTGGTTCAATTTTGCAATTTGCTGAACCATAAAAATCACGGTTGGTGAATATTTTAGAACCCAGTCTCTATACTCATAACACTGATTACATTGCTTCCGTTGTAGGACATATTTATAGTCATTTTCATATTGATCCTTTTCGTCGGGAGTAAGGCCTAATCCTGTTTTATACTGAAACGTGCGCCTCCACCAGTTGAACCCTTGAACCGATGCATCTGAAGTAGGTGGAAGAGGTTTTACGAGCTCTTCTTTAGGTGGGATTGGATCCGACATTGCAATGTTCTCCTATAGACTGTTCTTAAAATGTTTCCAGACAAAATTTTTATTTGATGCTGAAAGCTCATCGCTAAAAACATCACAAGAGAAAGTGTACCACGATGAATATTTGGGTTGCTGCTAGTGATGGGAAAACCGAGTTGGTTGAGAAATTCTTATCGGAAGGTTTTAAAGCTGATAGCAAGGACCCAAATGGGTATACTCCTATTCATGCAGCTGCTTCATACGGCCACATAGATCTTCTGAAGAAACTGTGCACGGAACCTTACAACGGTGACATAAATGTCAGAGATAATGATGGCGATACGCCTTTACATCACTGCGAAGAGGTTGATGCTGCACGCATGATAATCGAAGATTTAGGAGGTGATTACAGTTTGGTGAATAACGAGGGTAAAACGGCGCTTCAGATGTTTGAAGAAGACGGAGGACTTCCAGAACTCATCCAGTACATAAGGAAGGTGTCCGGTATTACTGAACCATCGGTTACTGATATCGATGAACAGCAATTTGCGCAATTCAAAGAAAATATTAGATACACACTGGAAAATGATCCCGCCACCGATGACCCAGAGAGCATGCAACGTAGACAAAAAATACAGGAAATCCTTAGTGGGGACAATCCGGATGAGGAGCTAGAAAGCTACGTCAGGGAAATGGTGAGGTCGCAGTTGATGAATCAAGATGATTCTTCTGCGAAAAGACATAAATAAATACCTTTGACACAGTTTAATCTGCTGAATAAAGTCTAACAACAGGCTTCATCAGAACTTGCCAACTAGTTTAAATTAATTGTAAGCTTTAAAACTTATTGGATGAAGATCTTACTATCAGTGTGCATTTGAAAATTTAATCATGTGATAATGTTATCTAGATAAAAAATTTCATGAATATCTTTTCTAACCACCCTTTCGAACGACGTTTATCGCAGACAAGATGTCTTTTTTGGGCCCTATTATAAAGGCATTGGATGTCGTCAATCAATTGAATGCAAAGTATCTGTCTTTAAGCTATGAAGAATTGAAGTCTATGACTTTCTTGGAGCGTGTACGCACGTACAATTGGACTTTCGAGATTGGATCGGTGGCGGTTCTTGTTCTTGTGCTGCTCTTTTATATTGTTGGGATCAAATTGAACACAAGTCGTGCAAACAGACTCTTTGATTCAGTGAGTGAGTGCTTCCATGAGCTTTCCTTCTCACGTGTGGGATTCACGACGAAGTCAGGCGACAAGAAGAAGTATATCAACGAGCACAACAACACATGGTTCACAACTTTTACCACCGGTCGTTCAGCCATCAATTACATTACCGTTCGCGCACATATGCACGCTCGTTTCAACCCAGTAGCGATGCTAATGGAAAGAGTTCTTGCCACTTTTTTGCCCAGCTTAATTGAACGCGATTTGAGCGAATACGTCGAAGTTACCGTCGCCCCTAACGGTGTGTACGTCGCCAATGAATCCGCAAATATTCCCAAAAATGCTGCAGATGTTCTTGGCAAATTCAAGTTCATTGCATCTGTTGTCAACAAAGGTGATATGAGCAAGGCCCGTGAGGAAAACTACTATTTGTCGTTGACACATACCGCGGAGAGTGAAAACTTGCCATTGCAGTACGTTTACATGTCAGAAAACAACCAGTTAAATGGGTTCTTTACTCGCTACGGTGGCCCTGAATTCAAGACTCTCTTGGAGAAGTGTGCAAACATCTTGAACTTTATCAGTTTCACGGATCTTCCTGATGAAAAACCCATCACCGACAAATTATGGAGTGAAACCCAGGAAGCCCGTTGTGTTATCAGATGTAAAATCTCTACTAGTTCCCATGACTTGGACCTTTTGAAAGAATTGATCAAAACTGTCGTAGGAATTTACGATACTGTAACCAAAGAGTTTACGGAAACTCCTGCGAATGCCTTCATCACGAATGATATGCTAAAGAAGTCTTACAACTTGCGTACTCAAGAGTTGCAGAAGATTCAGAAAGTTATGAAGCAAGTTGAAAGAGAGATTGCCTTAGAAAAGAAGCAGAAGATTGAGAAGGACAAGAGACGCGATATGAGAAACAAGATCAGTGGTGACGAACAAGACAAATTGGACAAAAAGATGAAGGAGAAAAGAGAAAGGCGTATGAGAAACAGACAAAAAACTAGAATGTAATCATGCCCTGTAACTATTTTTTAAATCTTCCAAGTCTGATGAACTGTTAATATTTCTTTATGTTCTATGTACAGATTGTATTTACAATTAAGAGTTCTTAAGCTTATATTTCCAACCCAGGAATCTTAACATCCTTCAAAGAGACCCCGCTTGAAAATACAGGTTCATCTTTCTTAACTTTACCAGATTCGTCTCTAGGTTCACTTTCTTTATCTTTCACCTCAGAAGTCAGTGAAATCTTCACTTGTTTTGATACTTGTTTGACTACAACCGGTTTTTTGGCCGCTTTCTCAGCAGCGCTCAGCTGAAGTTCTTCGTTTATATCACTATCTTGCAATATATAGCAAGCTCCGTTGCCATGGTGCAGATAGTTTCTCATGAGAGATGGAGTCACTTTCGTCACTTGACCTTTGTACAGTTGGAATTGCGGAAAGTCTTTCAGGATTTGGACCCTCACCCTGTTTGTACGTTTGGATAGGGCCGAATAAGACCTATTAATCACACCCTTGAACATAGTCACAGAGCTGTCTATATCCACTAAAGTAAGGGAATATTTTTGATCAAAAAAATTTTCGTCTCTTGAAAGTAGTATTATAAAAGAGGAACAAAGCTAAAAGCGCAGCACAATTTTAAACCAGGGAATGAATAGCTATACTACTTGCTTGTTATAAGTCCTCAACTGTGCTAGCTGAATAAATGTAGATAATGTGTTGATTGCTACTACTGTACGTGGACCGATACGCATCACCGCTCATATAAACTGGGAAGAGCGCTAAGTGAGACCAGATTATCACTCAAGCAATGCTATGATATCGACAACGGTGGAAACGCTGCTGCAAAATAGGCCATTGTTGACATGAATTACAATTTTTGCTGTACCGTCTACGGAAAGTATATCCCAAAGAAAGAACACATCCGTACGGTAATTAGACTGGTGCAACGAAGAATAATCTTCTCTTCGATAGTAAATACATTTTGGAAGCAGTACAGATTGATTCTTCTCAGGAGTAGCTCTTGACACTATGGTACGTAACAAATAAAAATCTTGACTTGTAAGAAGCGCCTCGCACAGATTACAACATCATCGTCACTGTTGCAACAATTGAGCAATCAATGAAAACATACATATTCTTTAATTGATATCAAGGCCTCTTATTCTGTGTCAATTCCGTTATTGCAGTCTCAGTGAGTCACGTGCACAGGAATGTGGATTTCTCAAATTTATCGTAAAGTTGATTTTTCTCCTTCACAGTAAAGCAGTTGACCATTCAATAAACAATCAAGCTGACATGTCTAAGATCCGCAAGCCAGGTGTCGCTAGCATGCAAGGAGTTGCACAGCAACAAACAAATCCTATACCAGTAACTCAACCAACTGATGCGTATATTCCGTCTTTCCTCACTGAGCAGATACCTGAGTTGAACGCTTATCAACAGTTACTGGAAGCAGAACGCAAAATCGACGTGTATATAAGTCGTAAGAAGATCGATTTATATCAATCTGTATCCCAGTGGAACAACATAAAGCACGAATATCAAGAAAAACAGTATTTACGTGTTTTTGTCTCGAATATCGCAGAGAACCAACCCTGGCAAACGGAGGACGAAACCGCTAAACCCAGCTGGACGCTAAGGATAGAGGGTAGATTAATCAATGACCAGCAAGTACAGGATCCACAGAGACCGAAGTTCAGTTCTTTCCTGCAGGGTATTGCAGTTGATTTTCAGAAAACTGAAGACGAAGAAGCACAAGCCCCAGCAATTGTGGAATGGCACGCTGATCCATCAACCCCGGTTGAGTTTGATGGTTTGGATATCAAGCGTTCTGGTTCTGAGAATATTGACTGTACAGTTGTCATCCAGCTTAGTGGCTCAACAGGTGAAATGATTCAGTTTTCGCCTCAACTTGCTTCAATTATAGGAATGTCGCGTGGAAATTTGCATGAGGCTATCTATTCCCTCTACAAATACATTTTACTGAACGACTTATTGACAAATGACGACTCAGACATCAGCATTCAAACGAATGCATCTTCCAATAACACTAATGGTGAAAAAACGATTGCAAAGATCGACAAGTATCTTGCCACTTTGTTCCCAGAGGAAAGAAAGTCTATGAAATTAGGTGAAATCCCAGCTCTAGTAAATCGTCACATATCTCCATTGCCCCCGGTAAAGCTCAGCTATACTGTGCGCGTGGATAAATCTTCGACTTACGGAGAGACAGTAATCGATTTAGAAGTACCTGCAAAGAGTGAGGATGTCATAGGCCAGCAAGGTATGTCTCTATTGGGAGAGCTGAACCAGTTGAGTACGACTTTAGAACCCAGATTACAGGCTTTAAACCAGGAACTAAATATTCTCCAATTGCAACTCAATGCTAGTGCAAACAAGTATCAGTTTTTCAAGAAGATTGCGGAAAATCCTGCCCCGATGCTACAAGAATACGTTCACTCATCTTCTCGCGCTTTGAAGATCTTAAGTGGCGATGATGGCTTCAACGAAGACACTGTGCGCAGAGCAAATTTTTACAAGGAAAACGAAGCAATGCTTTTCGAAAACCTGGGAGTACTTCTGTCGAATGGGAGGATGTAGATTTAGTTTCTTAGATCTGTTATGCTAAAATGTAATATAACCCGTTCATTTCTTATTGAATCACATGACTTCAGAACGTATCAATTGATCTTCAAATTTTTCATCAGTCATTAGATTTTTTTTTTCAAGAGTCATCGTAGTTTAGCTTTTGGTCTTCGTTCAGTGTGAAATAAGCAAATCATGTCCAAATCTTACAGATCTACCAGATGCTCTACCAAGGAAAGCAAATCCTTCGAAGAAGCTATTATTCAAGGTTTAGCTTCTGATGGAGGTCTCTTCATTCCATCGGAAATACCCAAGGTTAGTGCTGAAACGTTGTCCAAATGGTCTCAGTTATCTTTTCAAGAACTTGCTTTGCAGATTATGAAACTGTACATTTCCGGGGACGAAATTCCAGAAAACGATTTGAATGACTTGATCAAAAGATCTTACTCAACCTTCCGCTCAAAGGAGGTGACTCCATTAGCTGAAAATATTACTGGAAATGATGAAAATCTTCACGTGCTAGAATTGTTCCATGGACCAACATATGCCTTTAAAGATGTTGCTTTACAGTTTGTTGGTAACCTCTTCGAGTATTTCCTACAAAGAAGCAACAAGGACTTGCCTCAAGAGCAAAGAAAAAAGATCACAGTCGTAGGTGCCACTTCTGGTGATACTGGTAGTGCCGCTATCTACGGTTTGAGAGGTAAAAAAGATGTTTCTGTGTTCATTCTTTACCCAACTGGCAGAATTTCTCCAATTCAAGAGCAGCAGATGACCACCGTTCCAGACAAGAACGTTCAGACATTATCTGTGAAGGGTACCTTTGATAACTGTCAGGATATTGTCAAGGCCATCTTTGGTGATAGTGATTTCAACAAGAGGCACAACGTTGGTGCTGTTAACTCCATCAACTGGGCTAGAATTTTGGCTCAAATTTCCTACTACTTCTATTCTTACTTCCAAGCTACTAAGAAAAATCCAGGTAAAGTCAAGTTCGTCGTTCCAAGCGGTAACTTTGGCGACATCTTAGCAGGTTATTATGCAAAGAAAATGGGTCTTCCAGTAGAGCGTCTAGTTATTGCAACCAATGAAAATGACATTCTAGACAGATTCCTAAAAACCGGTGTTTATGAAAGATCCGATGACGTGGCTGTGACTTTATCTCCTGCCATGGATATCTTGATCTCCTCTAACTTCGAAAGATTGCTGTGGTATCTAGCTCGTGAAGTTTTGGCCGGTGGTGACGATTTGAAGGCTGGTGAAATTCTAAGCCAGTGGTTCACGGAGCTCAAAACTAAGGGTAAATTCGAGGTACCTCCCTCGGTTATCAAATGTGCTTTGGTAGATTTCGATTCTGAGAGAGTCTCAAACGCCGAAACTACTGCCACTATCAAAGATGTTTACGCCAACTCTCAAAATCCTAAGCATTACATTTTGGATCCTCACACTGCGGTTGGTGTTTGCGCTACAAAGAGACAGATTGCAAAGGATAACAATAAGTCCATAAACTACATCTCCCTATCAACTGCTCATCCCGCTAAATTTGCTGATGCCGTTAACGAGGCATTATCATCGTTTGAAGGCTACTCGTTCGAGAAGGACGTTTTACCTGACGAGTTAAAGGCCTTATCAGTCTTAGATAAAAAATTGAAGTTCGTGGAAAAGGCTGATATCGAATTAGTCAAGGCTGCCATCGAGGAAGAGTTAGCCAAAATGGGCTTGTAATCACTTCATGAATCTTCATCTACATAGTTAACGAATAAATAGTTTACTTTCAGAAACGTTTACTTGATAAGCACCCGACACGCTCCAAGAAAAAACATGAAAAATATTACTTTCAATTTTAAAGTAGGTAATCAAGCGTTTTGTTTAGGGCCTAACTCTACTTTCCCCCCTGCACCGATGTTAACCTCATAACCTGCAGCTGCTAATGTTTCATCTTGTACTGCATGCTTAGCTTCCATCTGTGCCACAAATGCCTGGTTTTCAGGGTTTTCGTGCAGTAAGAATTTTAAGCACATTATGCTACGTTCTTTGATAAATGGATCATTGTCATCAATAACACAATTAGAAAGTACCAGTTCGAGTGCATGCAAATGGCGCAATTTATCTTGAATATCTTTATTTTGATACGTTAAGAATCCCAAGGTCTCGATAATCAATATTTTGCATTCTGGAAAATTCGTTGATTTTATCCTCCCCGTTTCGTATTCTACGCGATTTTGCAGTAAGGACATATCGCTAATCTTTTCACCTTTAGAATTGGTAGCCTTGATATCCTTGACTATCCCAGAATTGGATTTGTGTATATTAAGCCTTAGCAAGTGTTGCTGAAATGTGTGCAATAGCTTCACCAGAGCTTCTATGCCCTTGTAAAAATGCATGAACTTGCGAACGTGCTCAAACTGTGATAGTGTGGAGATGATATCGAGAACTATTATGAGTTTATCATGTAACAAATTTGCTACCTTTTCGCTCTCTGAAGATACCTCAAAATACTTTTCAATGCTATTAGCAGTCGACTCGAATATTCTAAAGCACCACGCCATGATACCAGTGAGTTGGAATTTATCCCAAGCGGAAGAACTCGTTATCACCAATTGTGCGATTTTCAGAAACTCAAGAAACATTGCGTCATCTGTACTTTCGAGATGCTGTAAAAATGGATTGAATGATTCATGGCAAACGATATGAGCGAACGTCGAAACCAAAATTGCTGCAAGCGTTGATAGGCTATCCAAATCATTACTTTGGTTTTGCATTACAGCTGCCAGTTCAGTGTGCTCTGGTAATATATCTTGAATAATAAAATGATAGAGAACCGTACTCACTGATTCATTCTTTAAAAATGAATAGACAAATTCATCACAGGAACTCAGATTACGGAAATAGAGAGAGTAATGAGTAACAATAGGACCTTTATCTGGCATGTTAATAGGGTACTGGAGGAAAATAATGATGTCATTAAATGAAGATTTGTCATAAGTAATAGATGTTCTTGAGACATTGAACAAAAACTCGCAGAGCATGCCATAAAGGGCTATTTCCATCTCGTCAAATTTTGGTGATCTAGTCAAATAGTTGAAGCTTTTCACGAATTTGTCTCCAAGTAGTAGAGTTTGTGGTAACTCCTGATTACTGACCGACAAGTTTCGCGCCAGAAGGACAACGCCTCTTAAGGTTCTCATGTACAAATATCTCAGCTCAGCGTTAGAACATATATGTTCCAAGTTCTGTGACAGATCAGCACATTTTAACATGAGTCTCCATACCTCTTCTGATGATGCTAGAGTTTGGCGGTAGCTCTCATCTTGTGATGACTTAATGACAACTGCATTAAGTCCTGGAAGAGTTAGTTCACACAGGGGCTTCGAGAAGCTTTCATTATTGAGTAATTTGCAGGCATTTTCAATAGCAGATAAATCCGAGTCCTCCATAACTATATCCAGGTGAGCTGTTAGATTATATCCCTCCCGAGCTCATCTCTAATTTTTTTCAGTTTCGTTTCCGGCGATGATATATAAAGAGTAGTGTGTATAAAACTATTAAAATACTATGCAATTATTCTCGATAACAAGTCTAAATCAAATCTTCATCTGAATCTTCATCTACGTTTAGTGGTACTGTACCTTTTTTTTCGGTAAAACCTTCCCAGCCTTCCTCATCTTCGGATGAATTGATCATTTCTTCGTCGTCAGAAACCATTAGATTCTCTTCACTACTGATGTGTTCGACTTCAGATTCGTCCTGTTCGATACTACCATCGGTGGATGTAAGGAAGTAGTAAGCATACTTATTGTTGTTTGCAGCAGAAACCACCTCCTTTGATATCCTTACAATGAAGCGCTGTACAGCTCTCAAAGCGCTGGCGAACTCGTGTCTATGGGCTGTAATATATTTACCATGGCTGGAAATCAATGCTTTTATCCAAATTAAATTGAACTCTATGTGCTGGGATTCCATCGCAAAGTCTCCAATGAATTTCAGAAGTCTTGACACGTATAATGCTGGTATGCTGTTAGTTATCAGCGCAACGTCTCTAAGTGGAACTGCCTCATACACTTGGTTGATGAGATATTCTTCGTTCAATCTGAACGACATAACCATGGCGTTCAAATATTCTTCGTCTTTCAATGCTTGCAATACTGCTTGTGGTGTTACATCTATGTCCAAATCAAACGGATCAAATATCAAGGTGTCATCGACAGAATAAATGAGAAGGCCTTCGGTGGATGCTGCCGCGAAAGCATGTGCAGTGGGCGAAAACTGTAAGGCAGTTACTCTGACTTCAGGTCTGGCCCTTCTCGTTGATAGGTCACCGCCTCTCCTTGAGCCAGGTAGAGTATTGTCAATGCGGTCTTCCAGGTCCGAGTTTTCAGCATCACGATCAATCAGATCTAAGGATCCAGCTTCTGTCATCTTGCCGCTATTCAAAAATTCAAGAGTCCCATTCAAAGACATGTTCCTAGATACCACGAATCTCTTCAAAAGAACTTCATTTGGAATATCGTAAAGGCAAATCGAATTATTGTTACCTCCTGCTACAATTGAGAGACCATCAAAACTGTAATGGATAGTAGTGAAGAATTTTGATCTTGCTGAATTTTTAGCAGTGAATCTATCCTCTAAATGCCTACCGGAAATGATGTCCTTTTTGCAATCAATAGATCCTACTTGGTTACCATCCTCAATGCTAAAAAAAGTAATCTGACCATCGAGTGTGGAAGCTGCAACTTGTTTCCCATCAGGTCTCATAGATATCGATAAAACATCAGAATAAACCTCCAAGGGTTCCACTTGTTGTGATCTACTAAAAATTGACCATATCCTAATGGTTTTGTCCCATGATGCAGAAGCAAGTACACTATTTTCGTTGCTGAAGGAAAGACATGATACAGGGCCCTCATGCCCAGATAAGGTCTCCACCAACTGTCCGGTTTGAACAGACCACACGTGCACATCAAAACTGTCAACAGACCCTGCACAAACCACTTCACCAGTGACGTCTACGGCTAGACAGTTGAATGGCATTCTCTCGGCTGCGGTAAACGTCCTGAAGTTACGATACCTGATTAAATCCCATGCCCTAACAGTACCGTCAAGAGAGGCCGAGAAAAGTAACTGTCCCCTCTTTGCGAATTGTACAGCTGTCACAGATGACGTGTGTTCCTGGAAAGTAACTAAACAAAAACCAGAGACAACGTCCCATAATTTCATTTTACCATCATCAGATGCTGTGACAACACGAGTACCATCTGGGGAATAGGCGAGCGCATTGGTGGAGTCAAAATGACCTTGTTGCTTCAAAATGTAGGATTCTGATTGCCACTCATATACCAATAACTGACCAAGTTTGCTTGATCCAAAAGCAAGCCATTCACCTGATTGGTTTACTGTAACGGTATTGACTGCATTTTGGCCCATAGAAAGTTGCTGAATTAGTGTAAAATGAGGTAGTTCGTATAATCTGAACTCACCGTTGGTGAAACCGACGATGAGGATGCTTGAGCTCGGATGGAACGTGGCACATTTCACCTTAGCGTGGGAAGCATAAAAGTAGTTTTTATTGGTAATACGCCAACTGAACGTAGATGGGTCAGGTTCCACACCATCTTCGAGCAGATCTGCATCTTTGGCGGTGTATTCCCACTGAAATAGTGCGCCATCTTTGCTGACAGTATAGATTTGTTCTTGGTTTTCTGAGAAAAAGGCACCGATAACGTAGTCTCTGTGTCCTGCAAAAGTCGTGGAGGCTAGGTCTTTTTCCTCAGAGTCAATCGACCATATACGAGCCGTCAGATCCTTGGAAGTAGAGACCAAAAAACGCGAATCTCTTGACCAAGTGAGGGAAATTATGTTATCGAAGTGGCCGGCGTGAACTCTATGCCGAACAAAGGGGGCAAACTGCCTGTTTTCTGTAACATCGGGTGATTTCCAGATCTGCACGAATCTACCACATGCTAGAGCGAACAACTTCCCATCTGGTGAAAACTTTAATTCTGTGACTTTTTCTTTGAAATTGAAATGGTGAAGCACAGTTCTTGCCTTGAAGTTTACAAGAATGGCACGTCCATCCTCGTCAACAGACAGCAGTAATGTGCCTTGTGGGTTGAGATCGACGCATGAGATGTTTTTGCGATGCTCGTACTCAAATGTGAAGGACTTGTTGTTCACGAGGTCGAACACCGACACTCGGTTACCGACTGGTGAGAGCAATTGCGTACCGTCTCGCGAAAATAGTACATTTCCCTGCCGATACACAGTACCTAGCAGGTTTGAGAACTTGAAATCCGACTTCATGCCTATGTTTGAAGGGTATTTTTCGGATGCTTGTGAGTACTAGTTAAGCTCATCTCATCAGTGCTGTGAAAAGTTGAAAATTTTCCACAGCGGAAAAGAAACGTGCGCGATGAGGTGGATTCTAAAGAGAATAAGCAAGGGCCAGTTGCTAGTGCAACAATCATCACAACGGAAGGGCCAGATATGTCAAAAGAGGTGAGCGGGAAGCTCTCTAGTCGGGTGCTGAACATGAAGTTCATGCGCCAGGCGGAACATGCCGAGGAAGTGGCAAAGGAACAACAAACGGCGCGTCAGTTCGTGGATTCCAGCGAGTGGACGCTTGCAGACAGAGAAAAGATTACTTCGAAGTTAAGATCTCAACCACCAACCATGGGTCACACGGGTCTAAGAGCTGGCGGGAACACCGATCTGGATGTAACGAGTAGAGGAAGGCGTACCTTCGGGCAAAAAAGTGAGTCCGAGAGTAAACCGGCTCCCGAAGAGACATTAGAGGAGCTGTGGGAAGCACAGAAACTGGAAAAGCCCGAGAAGCACAGCTCTTCAGGGAAGCGAACTTCTCCTGGTAAGGACGCGGCAAAGCAGGAGGTACCAAATAAGCGGCCAAAGGGTCCGAAAACATCGCTCTCACATGAGAAGAATCAAAATTAACGTACGTACGATATAAATTAATGCTAGGAGTCTATTTCTTCTTTTTACCAGCCTTGGAGGGGTCAGCAAACTCGCCTCGCAGCACAGCCTCGCGTGCAGTTGAGTTGATGTGCTTGAAACGGTCGGGCCCGATGTGTGCGCCGCCAAACCAACGCACAACGGCGACAACTACATCCCACGCATCCATCAGGGTGAGCAAGTGGAGTAATCGGCTGCCAGCCGCAGACTCGCCGTCGTCATCGCAGTCCTGGTACACGACGTTGCCGGAACCGTGGATACGCCAAGCTGTGATCACGTGCTGTGCGCGGCCCACCTTACCGTCGGCGCGCAATTGGTCTAGCTTGGCGCAGGCATCCGGTTCGCTGGATACAGGAGCCGCAAACGCCACGAACGTTGACCCACGGTCCACAACTGGGTCGCTTCGGAACCATACAGCAGGCAGCACTGGGAGTTCGTGTGGCACGTGACCGGCTGCCACCGCAAGGTCCGTATCACTATGAACGGCAGCGGTCTCGTCGTCCGTGTCCACGTGACCCACGTCGCAGGTGTCGCAAGCATCGCCAGCCTCTGCGAGGAAGTCAAAGATGCAAACGTCTTGATTCCACACTCGCTGCATGGCGGCGTCGAGAAGAGCTACCAGGGGCTTGCGATGCTCTGGGATGGACACGTCGAGCACCTGGGGCGGCGCATCCACTGGGTAACCGGTCGGAAACGAAAGATGTACACGCACGTGCTCATGTCCGGGGATTTGAACGAGCCATTGCGTGTCGGACAGAGACTCAACGTAGCCCGGATAGATGGCGTCGATGGCTTGCAATTCTAGCTCGCGTTCGAGAGGGAGCTCTTCCATACCGTGAGTACCAGGCGAGACAGGAAAGGATGGCATGTATACTTGTTACCCGGGGCGGACCCGGGTAAGCACGCGTATTACCCGGCCTACCACGTCACCGTCACGCGACAACGTGTTACCCTACCTGAGATCTTTTCCCGTCACGTGTTCCAGGGTCTGTATCGGTCTCTCAGGATACATCATCTGTCACTCGACCAGGCCCTTTGAACCTCCCCTAGGTTCCACCAGCTCCCTTCACCCTGCCGCCCATCTGACACCAGGTGTGTGTGTTACGTTACGTACATTGCTAACGCGAATTTGCTAAAAGTAGAACAGATGTCTGCACCCGATCGGCTGCTGGTTTATCTAAGCGGATTCCGCGGCTCCACGGATTTCAAAGCAGCCGGTTCCGGAGTATATCACTCTGAACGCGCGGGCCGCTGCTTACTCTACTTAGGAGCGATGAGGCATTTTGCTCCCTTGCGCTGAGCCCGGTACTTCAGAAGCCACTATATAAAGCTGGGAGCCGGGTGAACAGGGAGGTACGGCTCAAGGCGGACCCGGAAAGCGTAGCTGCTCGCATACACTTATAACAGTCACAGTAAAGTACACCACCAGGAAGGGGCCCGACGCAATTACGACATGAAATTTGGCAGAGTGCTGGCGGCTATTTCGTACGCCGCGCTTTGTGCTCACGTGGTGGGGGCCACCCCTAGCATTAACATGGACATGGACATGGACATGGATACAGATATGGACACAGAAGATATGGACACAGACATGGCTGCAGGCATGGATACACGGCTGGGATCTCACACCGGGACCTCGGCGGCTATTGTCACCACTCCTATCCCCCACGAACCTAAACATTTACATGGGCAGCCTATCCTCGATACCCAACTGACGCCCGCTGAGCGTCTTTACTGGGAAAGTTATAATACTACTACTTACTTTACTACGCCTCTTGGCAACCGTGGTGCGTTCTGGTACCACTGTTTCTCGCTTGTAGCGGCAACTTTTGCCGCCTACCCAATCTCGCTGGCTCTTCGCAGTGTGCGCTCCAACTGGTATTTACCAGCTTTGGTCGTGCACGTGATGCTCGTTATCTCTTCCCTGTGTGCTCTGTCGGTGTTCGCGTCCTCTTTCCCAGAGTCCTGGTACCCAGGTAACGCGTATGGTAAGCTCTCAGTGGTGGTGCTGGTGGCCACGCTGGTGCACTTCACCGCAGCAGTAATCACGCAGGCCGCGCGCTGGGTCGCGGGCGACGAAGAGCTCGACGCCTACTTTGGCACGGAGTTCATCCCACTGCACGACTTCAACGAAGAGGCCCCAGCCGGAGCCGTTGGCGGCTCCGGCACCGGAACCGGAACTGCTAATTCTGCCACCTCGCCAACCACCGCGACGCTTTTCGACGCTGCCGCCAAGCCCAACGAGGGAGAAGACCCTAAGGGAAAATACCGTGACGATTCCAACTCGTTCGAGCTCGGTGACGGTTTCCCCCGCGACTTTGAGCAGCGCGCTCAAGACTCCGCTGGCATGGCTCTCCGCCACAAGTCGTGTACTTCCACCCGCAGAGACCATTTTCTGGGGAAGGTGTTCGCGCAGCCAATGGTCAAGTCCGCGGCTGACAAATTCGGACGTGTTTTCTCTGTGGTGTACGGTATCCTCAATTACCCACTACTATTGCTACTCGTGGCAGACTGCGCTGTGGGCTTAGCCGTTGGAAACTTGTTTGGAAAGGGTCTCCGCGTATTCAACTTGCTGGCGCACTGGATCAAAGGAGGAGTGTTTGTCCTACTAGGAGTGGTATCACTAGCGCGTTATTGCGGGTTCGGCGTAGCTAATGGCTGGGCCTGGAACAAGAGCATCGTATTCAAAAACCAGATCGATTCCGGGTCCTGGATCGGGCGGTTCATGCCTCACGGTATGATCACCATGGAGGGCCTGGAATCCGCGCTTATCTTTGTGTACGGAACGACCAATGTTTTTCTGGAACATCTGTCCAATCAGGACGGCAAGTGGGCCGCCAAGGACCTGCAGCACGTGTCCATTGCTTTCATGTACATCGGGTGCGGGCTTTGCGGGCTTATCGCAGAACATAAGCTTAGCGACTGGCGGTTTAATCACGTGCTCACGCACACACACATCTCTGCAGATGTGATACATGCCGGATCTCCCGGCTACTCGCCTAATCCGTTCCCTGCATTTACCATTTTCTGGACCGGCATCCTCATGTCACAGCACGCACAGGCGTCCGTGACCTCGACCACAATTCACGTGCAATGGGGCTACCTGCTTTCGTACGGGTCGTTTTTTAGGCTCATCACGTTTGTCCTGCTCATGCTCGTGCCCAACAAGAACCTCAACCCATCGCGGCCGTTTACAGAGCTTGTTACCTCGTTCTGTTTGCTCTGTGGAGGTTTGATTTTCATGGAATCCACAGATCAAGTTGTCGAAGCACTTGAGTACCGGGGTTTCACCAGCATGTTCACTTTCAACGTCAGCGTCGGTTTCACCGCGTTGTTCATGGCCTGGGAAATGCTGTTGTTCCTGTGGATGGATTGGTTGAACGAGCGCCGTAATAAGCTCTAATCGCACACGACATCAAAATTTTAAAAATCCTCTACTCCATCTGCCGTCCACCATATCTGTGCATGCTAGCTAGCTAACTAACGAACGACGTGGCGGTGGATTTGCAGAGGAAAGCTAATAAAACTCTCAGCAGGAAATGACAAATACTTACGAAAAATGTTAACGAAAAATAACACTAATAAAAACCATTAAAAAAAACCATAAAAAAAAACCCAAAAAAAAAAAAAAAACACCAAATTACACACCTTTTACAATAAAACTCACTCTTCTCTTCCATTCAAAAATTGACACATCAAAGTTCATAAGAACAATTTTCTTCGCAAGACGGCATCCGTCTACTATCTATGTAATATCTAATTTTTTCAATTGCAATGCTCATTATTTATCTGCTAAATTTCATTCTGAAATACTTGTTTGTCATTTATTTGTAAACTTTTATGATTCCCTATTAAAAATCTCTGAAGATTCTTCAAATTATAAAATGTCGCGTACACCTCTAACGTTAGATCAAATGCCATACCCACTAATGTTAAGAGCACGCGCAAACGGTTAACAGTCCGAAGAAACCTAATTCAAGTGAAGTTCTTATCTTAATCTCATGTAGCACACGTCAAACAACAAAAAAAACGTCATACTTTCCATTCCCTTATATACTGATTGTCTCCCCATAGTCGTCGCGAAGGTCGCAATGGCACTATGGCCGAGTGGTTAAGGCGAGAGACTCGAACTAACTTTGAGAGATCTCTTGGGCTCTGCCCGCGCTGGTTCAAATCCTGCTGGTGTCGATATCTTCATTTAATTTTTTTTTCTCCATCTCATAGAGCGCAGTAGTGAAGAAAAAATAAAATTGAAGCTGGTCAGCTCATCGCCTGACCTTGAACAACACAGAGAAGCACATAATCCTCGCGACCCATTTTTTACACGAAACATATGCCACGCATCAAAACTAGCAGAACAAAGAGCGCTCCAGATGGCTTTGACAAGATTAAACCAACTTTGCTTGATTTCGAACTGCAGCTCAAAGAACTTCAAGTTGACAAAGCATCGAGACTGGCTGCCAAGGCAGACGAGGGTACTTGGAAAGTATTCCAAATATCTCACGAGCGCTCCAGATACGTCTTTGATCTCTACTACACTCGCAAGGCGATATCAAAAGACCTTTACCAGTGGCTTCTGAAAGAAAAGTACGCTGACAAGATGTTGATAGCGAAATGGAAAAAAAAAGGTTACGAAAAGCTCTGCTGTCTACGATGCATCCAGAGCTCTGACACAGCTCACGGAAATACCTGTATCTGCCGGGTGCCACGATCGACACTCGAGAAGAACAGTTCTGACGGTGTAGTCTCGTTCAAAAGATGCGTACATTGCGGCTGCAGTGGGTGTGCCAGCACGGATTGATGGATGAGCTTAACAGGCCTGTATGTGTGTGTGTGTGTGTGTGTGTGTGTCTCTGTCTGACTGACTATCTGATCACGGCACCATGCACGTGACATAAAGGTCGATAGGCTATATCAATCACGTGACATCTTATTTTTCTCTCATCGCGACGCGAACGCGAAAAAAAAAGTGTAGCCAGACGTCTGCGCGACGCGAAAATGTTGCAGGCCCCCATGCTAAGTCCCTTCTGGATATGATATATATAAAGTTCACGAGGTTTACAGCGTGGAGCACCGAGAAGAGCCATTGGAATAGAATCGTGATTTTTGTCGGACTGCTACCAATCCAAATGACCATGAAGGAAATCTTGGTGGAACCACACGCAGTGGATACCATCATAAGAGAACCTCTGGGAGAATTAGCACCGAATAAGAAGCGCAAGATAAGCGTGGTACCTGCGGATATGACATTAACACCTCCCCACTCGACTTTAAGAAAATTGACTACTCCCGCCGACAAAGAACTCGCAGTTCGGCCACTTTCGCCCGAGTTATCTTCACCGATTCGCCCGCAGAGAGCGCGTAAGTCCAAGTCAGAGACGGGTATCATCACGACGCGTTCATCCAACTCGCAGACAATAGAAGAGCTAATCGAAGCGTTCTCTGACCAAGACCGTCTGAGTAACTTACAGGACCCATTAAAGAAGCCACCTTTTTCTTATGCCATGCTCATTGGACTGGCGATCTTGCAATCACAAGATGCCAGACTCACATTATCTCAGATCTATCACTGGATCACTACACATTTTCCCTACTATAAACCGCGTGACGCTGGTTGGCAGAACAGTATAAGACATAACTTGTCGCTAAATGAAGCCTTCATTAAGGCTGACAAGTCGGTCGACGGGAAGGGCCATTTTTGGCAAGTAAAATCTGGTTGCGAGAGCAAATTTTTCAAAGGAGACCATTCTGGCGACGAGATCAAACGGAAGCTACGTAGTCTATGTGCTACTGTACAGCCAGTCTCTTCAAAGGTACAGGATGCTGTACAACAGCCAACGCCAATAAAAAATAAGCCGCAAGAAAATAGAGCAACAAACCAAAAATTAAAGTTATCGCAAGCATCATTGGATAAAACTTCTAATGGTGATTACGAGAATTTTCGTAGGAAATACTGGAATCCAGATACCTCCGACATATCCTTTGATTCAGACGATGACGGCGAGGCGGACGGCAGGCAGTGCACTCGTAATGGCGACGCAGGGCAGCTGGACTTGGCATCTTCACCACATGCCCCCCAGAGTTCTCCCACCCCTTTTGGATTAGGAGCTTCAGCCGACAAGTCGGATGACCAAGACGCCTTTATTGATGAGGTGAATGAAAATGTTGTTCCAGTTGAACAGTTCGACTACAATAACCAACTAGCTGTTAACGATGCTGGAACGCGGCCTTTAAAGAAATCCCACTCGACTGTAGGATTGCAGAGAAGTAATCTATACAATGGTCAGGATGAATTCTGGAATAACTCCCTCGGGATGATAAATTCTCCCAAAGAATTTCGAAAATATACTTGCTCCTTCAACACAAGTTTTGAGCTATCACCACTTCCTAAAACATCAAATTCTGGACCTCTATTCGAGCCCCTGCGCTCACCTAATGGAAATCTTGATAACGGAGCAAACACCGCCTCTGATTTGCTCAAAACTCCCAAAGATAAACCTTTCAACGCTTTCGTTGAAAATTCTCCAGCTGTAGCTACCGACACTCCTCGCGATCCAATATCAATGCGCAAATGGAGAACTCCTAATATCCTTTTGGAAGATTTTTGCCGTTCTCCTTCTCTCCTTCGACCTTCCGGTACACCAATTCTTTCCATTGATGATTGTATGGTGGATGAAATAGCAAGTGCGAAACTTGACCAAAAACAAGGTCGGAAACTAGGTGTCCCCACAACACCTGGAAGCCATTTACGCTCTCACAAATTTTTCGAGAACATCAGATTTTCTTCTAGTGGATTATTCGGAGTAGATGTCTGCTCTGTTTGGAAAAGGGCTGTTGAGAATTGCGACGGCTTGACGCATCCGTCTCCAAAGGAAGACCGGAAATTGGGAGTACCTTTTCAAGGCTATAGTGATAAAATGTCGACTAATAAGGATAAAAAATGAAAAGAGAATACTAGGGATACTAGTGTTGCTATAATCTAATTTGTATTGCAACAATAATAGGCTAGCGGAAATAGATATGTATTATAAAGGGACTAATTTGGTAACATAGGCGTCGTTAACTCAGACGTTTACACTAGGATGAACCAGTCTACATGGTTTCCGATTTTAAATCTTTCTTTAAGTCACGGGAACTACCTGTGATACTAAATTGTAATTTTCGCCGATTTTTCTCCAGAACGAATATTTCAACCAGGTCAAGCTCAAAGTTCATCGTTGCATGAACCCCACGCTTTGAATGTCTACTAAGAGAACTTCGCGAAACACTCTGCTGGAGGAAGAAATTAGAGAAGTTACAGATCCAAGAGATTTTTTACGAACTTCGCTGCCACAGCTTACAGACATCGACACATTATTGAGATGCCATATTTGCAAAGACTTTATTAAGATCCCCGTACTAGCTCCATGTGGCCACACATTCTGCTCTTTGTGCATTAGAGAGTATTTAAATAGGGAGCTTAAGTGCCCTCTATGCCTGGCAGAACTTAGAGAATCCATGCTGAGAAGCGATTTTTTAGTTAATGAGATTATCGGTAGTTACAAGCAGATCAGAGCTAGATTACTTGAAATTTTGGATGCATCTCAAAAATCTCTAGCATCAGCTAGTGAGAATTCACTAATCGAGATTGTCTCTGGCGAGAACGAAGGTGATCCAAGTGATGATGATTTGAAGATTATTGCGACAAGAGAAAATCGACCCGCAAAGAGAGGTTCAGAAGGTATAAGTATATCTAACAAAAAGGCTCGCCGTGAACACGGAAATTCTGGGATCACATCAATGTTTGGGAAACCCAGGGAAAAAGTTGAAGAAGAGATCGCTGTATGCCCAATTTGTGAGAAATTGTTCGCGCTTGATTTCCTTCAACGAACCCACCTTGATTGCTGTCTGAAAAACATGAATCCAACTGTCACGTCTTCGAAATCAAGCTCTCCAGTCATATCATCTCCAAGCCTGCTTTCAAAATCACCGCCGGCTTTACACATTGGTGAACACACCAGTAGATATCTAGAATCAGGACAGAAAAAAAACCAGAGCAGGCTACCAAAGTTGAACTTTTCATCATTGAGCCAAGCCCAACTAAAACAAAAATTAGCTTCCTTATCATTACCAATTAGTGGAAGTAGACAACAGATGATTAACAGATACAATCACTTCGAAATGATATGGAACAGCAATTTTTTAGATTCCATGGAATCAGTTAGCGAGCGAGATCTTCGGAGGATGCTAGCTAGTTGGGAATCTAATCATAACAATGCTGATCCTTCTCAGGGGAAAAACTCCATTTCAACGATGTTAAGTGGCATAAGTACATTGTCAAGACTAAAGGATTTTAAAAATGACAGATTCGATAGAAAAGGGTGGATGATAGCTCATCGTAATGAATTCCGAGAGCTTCTTGCCGAAGCAAAGGAGGGTCTAAAGGAGACTAAAAATTCAGGTATGCCAGTTTCTGAACATTCAAATGATAAAGATCCAATTGACTTAGTGGCAAAGGGCGTGAATCAAACAAGTTCACATCTCCCGTAGGAGGGGATACAGGTGATGTAATTCAGCTTACAAAAGGTATATAGAGGTTACATTTCAAATAGGCGATCAATTCAGATAGTCTGGTCATTATTATTTATAGCCCCTGTAACAAACAAATTTACGAATGTCACACAATTGATGGACATAGGTGAATGTGATCACGAAGAAAATTATTTTCTTCAAACCACGCCTCATTCAAATCCATTTACAGCTCATCGTGTTCAATATCATTCTTGGTAAACGGTGCCGACCTATCAAACGCACTTTCATCCATTGAATCGTTGTCAAGTTCAGATTGAGAGTACGAATTAGTGTGCGAGTTGTGCTCATTTGAAGAAACCGAGACTGAGGACGGATCAGATGGGCCAACGGTCACAGAACTGCCGTACGAGGATGGTTTCGTTTCGGTTGTTAGTAAACTCCCCAAAGCGCCATCACGGGCCACTGAATTAACACTAGTAAGGTCAGGTGTAAACTGGTCATCGAAATCTTCTGGAATAGCAGCGGCTTTATGAGATTCTTCAGATGCGTGTATTTTTTGTGTTTCCCATTCAGTAGTTGGCGGCGCGTGTACTTCCTTGTCTTCATCGAATATATCTGCGGGCGTCTCTTTGGCATCAACAAAGGTTCCAGTTGTAGTCTCACTTTCTGTGGAGTGCCCGTAGTTTGAGGAATACCTTGAAATGTCATCATCCAGTTGCGAAGACGCCACATCAGTTCTTGCATCCACATAAATGTCAAGTTCTTCTTCAGCAGATTCAACCTGGCCACTGCCAACCTCTAAAACAGTAGCTTCTGTAGTGAAAGATAAGTCAATAGATGATGTGTATGTTGTGGCCGACTTTTCATCAGATGATGTTAACTCAGCAGTGACACTTTTTTCAAACCCAGATATATCTTGGTATGATGTTTCCAACGACTTATCAGGTGCTGAGAAAGCACTACCCACAGATTTTTCGGATTTTTCGGAAAGATCATGGTGTGGAGTAGAGGTGACGACTGTCTTCAGGTCGTTTAGCTTAACGTCAGTAACCGAAGAAGGTGGTTCTGAAGTAAAATAATTGCCATCATCAGAAGTGAGCTCGGTTGAAATATCTTCTGAAGAGCTGATTTCGACGGTAGTCTGTAGAGTCAAAGGTTGATCAGTAGTTAGTTGATCCTTATCAAATACCTCAGATAAATAACTATCGGCCGCAACTTCATTGGTTGTAGTTGACGAACTAGAAAAGTCTGCCGAAGAACCAAGAATGGTATGGTCCTGCGAAGCAGAAGAACTTGTTGGTTCGTCCTTTGTAGGATTTTGGCTGAATTCGCTAGTGTTCTCCGCATTGGAAGTACTGCTGGTTGATTGAGGATCGGTAATTTCTTCAGTTATAGTATTTACAGTTGGAACTGTGGACTCTTCAGACACAAAAAGTGAAGTGGCCTTAGTTTGAGTCGTCGATAACACAGATTCGGTTACTTTAGGTATTTTCGATAATGAGAGGCCTTGTTTCCCGGTAGAAGTAGAATCGAAGCTTCTCGATTCTTTTTGCTCTACATCATGAACCACGCGTGTTGTAAGCTCACTTCTTGTAGAAAACGAGCTAGACGGTTCTAATGAAGAGTCAAATGTGGTTATGGAAGACTCCGACGACGAAAGTGTCTCAGGTGTGATTGATGAGGAAGCTAAAGAAGTTACGGATGACGCAGTTAATGATGAAAAAGTGTCGGAAGTAATATCCAATTTATCAGAAATACTTTTGGCATAATTATTCTCAACTGAATTATCGTAAGCTTTGTAAGAACTGGAAATTTCACTAATAGATGAAAAGCTGCTGGTTGGAGATGCGAAACTGGTAGAACTAGAGATAACAGTAGTATCTGAAATAAGGTCTCGATCGTCCAGCCCGCTCTCAGTTGAAGCTGTCTGCGCATAATTTGTAGCAACGGAAGATAACTCGGTATCTATTGGTCTCGTGAACGTCGAGACGCTGATAACGTCACCAACTAGAGTTGTTTGGCGAAAAATTTCATTTATCTTGAAGTAAGAGGAAGTATCATTCTTCACCAAAAACCGTGAATGAATGTAGCCATAAAACTTCGAGTGGAGGTCGTATTTATACGACACTTGTGCTACCGAGGCAACTATGACAATTAAAATGACGTTTATGAAGAAGCTTACAACCTTTTCATAGAAAGAGGTAGAAAGCGCCAAGTTATCTGGGATTAAAATGACATGCAAAGTGTTCGCGGCTGATACACTTGCCAATACCTTGCTGTCAGGGGAGAAAACAATGCGGGTGACTGCAAAGGTGTGCACTTGCTTGAATAGTTTGGCAACGGTAAAGTTTTTGAGTCTAACAATTGCAATAGAGTTATCATTACCAGCCAAAGCGGCCAACTGACCTTTGCTGTCAACATCCATTGATGTAACTCCTTTAAATTTAGTTGTCACTAATTTTGTTTTCAGCACCGAGGTGGTCCCACTCTTCAAACTGATTTTCACGAGCACAATACCCGAACCCTTTTTCAAAGCAGCTGCGATTAGAACAGTGTCCTCACCTATAAATCTTATCTTGGAGAGAGCCCAGTTTTTATCGAAGTCTGTTTTTCTGATAATGAAGCGACCTGTGACAATAGATATCACCTCCAAAGTGGAAACAGTTATATAGCTGAGCACTTTACCATCAGGGCTAAAGTGAAGATCTTTAACGTCGTTACCGGTCTCAATTTCGTATGTTTCGGTCAAAGCCACTGGATTTAAGATCCTGATTATGGTGGGCACTTTAGAAGATGCAACGGCTGCAACGGATCCATCTTGCGACATATAGGTAAGCTTAGTATAATCCTCAACACTTTTAGAGCGGTCGAAGTCAACGCTGGCAACAAATTTTAGATGGTCATTTTCGAACACGTATTTCCTTAAATGGTGGTTCTCACCAGATGACTTAATCTTGGCCGTACTTTCATTGCAACCCATCAAAATTATATCGTTAGCAGCATCTAAGGTTGTTGGCGAATCATCATTAGGATCAAGAGTGAGTTCTCTAAACCTTTTTATCACCTTGCGCTTCTTGAAGTTCACTTGCAAAGCCGTTAGCTTATTAGGGATACCATTGTTTCCTTCACCACCTCCACCAGCTACTAACAAAACGTCATCCCTGATAAATCTAGCACCATAGGCAGGATAACCTAAGTTATAAAGAGACTCTTCAATTTTCATTTCTCTTTCTTACAGATATGTCAAATGTAAAAGGCTCGTTCGCTGCAAGAAATTTTTATCTTTATCTACCACCAAAGAATTAATGGCCAAAAAGGTACTATCCGTACAATCACATGTTGTACATGGTTATGTTGGTAACAAAGCGGCTACGTTTCCGCTCCAATACCGCGGATGGGATGTGGACGCTCTGAATACTGTACAATTCTCAAACCATCCAGCTTACGGCCACTTTAGAGGCTTTCGATCGAGCGCTGAAGAACTCCGGGAGATCATTGAAGAAGGATTAATCAAAGGTCTGGATATCAAATACGATGCTGTACTTACGGGATACTTACCAGACGTCGCTGGTCTGCGTACGATCGCAGATATCGTGTCTAAAATGTGCGAACAAGATCCTACGATAAAATGGGTATTGGACCCGGTACTAGGCGATAATGGTAAGCTATACGTGCCTGAGGAAACAGTTCCTATTTACAAGAGCATTCTAGAACATGGGGACGTCTTCTTAGCAACCCCAAACCAGTTTGAGGTAGAGTTATTGACTAAAGTGGCTATCACTGATTATGACTCATTAAGAAGAAGCATTCACAAATTTCACGAATTATATCCTAAAGTGGACTACGTTGTTGTCACCAGTGTGGAACTTCCACAACTTTGCGAACGCTCTTTTCTGTCTGCTTGTAGCGACAGTAAAACTAAATCAGCCCATTACTTCGAAGTTGGAAAAATTGACGCACATTTTAGTGGGAGCGGTGATCTTTTCAGTGCTATGCTCGTGGACACTCTTCTAGGTGGAAATGAATCAACAATAGACTTACCACTTGCCCTAAATAAGGTGCTTTCGCTGGTTGACAGCATCCTTCAAAATACTTTTGACCTTGCAAACGAAGAAACCAGCGTCAAACCCCTCAAAATCAATGATTTGAAATTGATTGAGTCTCGTCACCTTCTAAAGGGCGAGATAGTACCTAGATACAAAGCTATAGAACTATAAAGAGTATCATGATCTCGTCTATCCGCAGATAATATATTTATCGTACTTAACGACATCAAACTATCAGGGTTCAACATTATGTTGGGAGTAGGGAGTTCCCTAAACATTTAACATCTGACTCTAGTCATCGTAAAGATGAGTGAAAAGGGTCATAAGAGTGGGATAAAAAGGCTGGCAGCGCGCTGGCGTGTTTGTGCTATGACGATTATATTGGCATTAAGCCTCGTGGGGTGGTTACGGCTTCCCAACCATTTCCTAGGCAAAGATGTATCGCATAAGCCAGACACCCCCGGCTCATTTAAACTGAAGAAGATATACCGGCATTCGGCTGGAGGAGCTCATGGATTGCAACAAATGATGGAAATAACCCCAAAAGTCCTGAATGAAGCTCAGGAAATGTACGATCAGCATTTGAGCATAAAAGATGAGGATGAGGATGAACTGTGGACAACTAATCCACGATATGCTACTCATAATCCTTTGGATTTCGAATTCAACTTGAAACTCGAACCAATAAGGATGACCAGGATGATGTACAGACATCCTGAATTTGTTGAATCTTACCTCGACTTTGCATTGGAGAACCCGGATATGGCCGCTAAGGTAGAATTAGACTGGGTGAATGATATCGTGTTGGCTCCCAACATATCGGACAAAGATACCATTGTAAGCTTGGCTCTGATGTCATCTAATGCATATGTGAGATTGCCGCATACGGGCGACTGGAGAAATATGACTGATCCTTGGCATAATTCGGATGGAAATGGTCACGGGTGGGATGGGGACGGTATAAGAGGTCACATTTTTGTCAACGAATTAGAGGATGTTGTCGTCATTGCGATCAAAGGTACTAGCGCACAGGGATTAACAGGATCAGGCGAAGATGACACCACTGGTAACGATAAAGTCAATGACAACTTACTCTTTTCATGCTGCTGTGCTCGCGTTAGCTACTTGTGGACGACAGTATGTGATTGTTTCGTGAAATCTTACACATGTGATGAAACTTGCTTGGAACGCGAATTAAGGAGGAAGGACAGATACTACTCCGCGGTTTTAGACGTCTATAAGGAAGTGCTTAAGGAGTACCCTGCCTCAGCCATTTGGGTAACTGGGCATTCTCTCGGTGGCGCATTGGCTAGTTTTCTTGGACGTACTTATGGGCTGCCAGCCGTGACATTTGAAGCTCCGGGCGAGTTACTAGCAACGAGAAGGTTACATTTACCAATGCCCCCCGGATTGCCTGCTTATTTGGAAGGAGTATGGCATTTTGGCCATACTGCAGATCCAATCTACATTGGAACTTGTAATGGTGCGAGTTCATCCTGCTCCATAGGTGGATACGCTTTCGAGACTTCGTGCCACTCAGGCAAAGTGTGCACTTATGACGTTGTGAACGACAAAGGATGGCATGTCAACATGCTTAACCATAGAATTCACACCGTTATTGACAACATATTGAGTGTTTATGATACTGCAGCGAAATGCCAACCTCCAGAGCCATGCCATGATTGTTACAATTGGAATTACATTCAAGGAAGGGATACTAAAACAAAATCGAAGATTAAGACCAAGACGAAGACGAATGTTCAGACCACCTCAACGACCCGCACAAAAGTGACTTCGACAACCAACACAATCACTACGGAGCCTACAAATACAAGTTGCATAGGGCGTAATTGGCTTGGGATGTGCACTAAGTACGGATATTAATAAACTGTCGTATATGTGATAATGGATAGTAATACATGGAGTTTTTTTCTTATTTACTGTGATAGAACTAAAAAATGGAAAGTAAGAGAGTAAGGCTATAAGTCATCATCCACATTAATTTCATATTCTGGAAATTTATCTTGAAGACAACTTTCAATAGCTTTATGATATTGTAAAATAACACTAGGTATTTTTAAATCAACCTCTTCAACCCAGAAACTTTTTAATTCACCCTCCCTAATCTTCTGTAAGCGTAAGCTGAATTTTTTGACATCCGTCAAAATTCTCTCCAGGTGCTCATCCTTCAATGGATTTTCTTCCAAATGATACAAACTATGTGCCACCGCCAAACATATAAGTGAACAATGCATGCAAGAAAAGAATAATTGATCTGAAAGGTATCTGAAACTGGAAAAACTGTCGTTAACCATGGTTTCGAGTGAGCGATGGGCATGATCTAGCGTTTCTAACTGCTTATCTCGCGGCATTGCACCAATTACTTCCTCTACAGGGTACTGGAGACTTAAGTATGCGCCTACAGAAGTCTTTGCTGACAGCTTGTATCTTTGCGAATCCGGCAATTTTGATTGTTTCCCATTGACTTGAAGTTTAGCAATTCGGTAACATCTGTGAAACCACGTGTAAAGGACGATGGAATATCCATAATGATAGGCGAATTCAACATACTGTGTAGTTGGTTGTATCGGCTGTGAGAACAAATAACCCCATTCATCTATCCAATCCCTCAATTCGTCGTTAACAGTATCGAATGCCGTTGAATCGTTAGCTGACTTGGTGGGATTGTCTATGTTACACTGCTGCATGAAGTTGTAAACTATCAGCTGTAGACTAATCTCAGCTACCATCCGCCCGTCGAAATTTGTGGCGTTAGACAGTTCCAAAGTACGACGACAAAGATCGACCCTCACTTCATCAAGTATGCACATTCTACCAGAAAATACACAATGTGTTATGTGCACCAGGCACAGATGATTCCACAGTCTAAATGAGGTCAATCTCTCGAACCGAATATCTTGCTCAAAGATATTTTCTTGAGGTGAAAGCATATTATTGGATATCCCAAACGCAAAAAACTCCGAAGAGCTTACCTTGTCATTGCTATACCGCAGTAAAGCGTCTGCAATGTTTCTCGTCAAATACTGTTGTAACCCGATTCCAGATAAATACCATGCGTCCACCGACATAATATCACTGCTGAAAGAAGATGCATAGATTGAAAGTATCACTATAGCCTGAATAAACTCAGTGGTTTGTGGGACACACTTAAGTGATGATTCCAAATCCGATTTAAGTTTGTATAGTAAGTTCTTGTAGACACGAGTCTTCAAATCATGATACTTGACCGTATACCGAAGGGCCATCACACAAGAAGCACTAAGCAAAAGAGAGGCACCATGCGACCGCATATTTGCAACAAGTTTTTCTGTTGAGATGGTCTCAGGAAAAGAACACCAATTGCCATATCGATCCCTGAAATCTTGCATCAACCAAATAACTTCTTCCAAAGAAACCAAGTTTAAGGTCACTATGTCATCTAAGTGGTCCTGCTGTAATAGATCATGCTCATGTAACTTACAAATCGGAAGGGGTAGGTTGTCACGAGAGATCATTTGTGAAACCATAGTAAAAGGGCTCGTCAGATAAGGCGCGAAATGCCGTTGTTCTGTTTTGAGTAAGGAATCGTCTAAACCGGGCGTATCAGCCCTAGATTGGCTTGAACTAGGATCCGATGGAATGAGAGTTTGATTGCTGGTTGAAGCCATCATCTTCACTGCGTCGATGAGAGCAGAGTCAATAGCCCTTGTCTTCTGCATGGACGGTATAGCCAACTGGCCACTGCTGTTGCCCTCCACAATTTCTAAGACCTTAAGAACATTATCGTTAATGGCGTAGAGTAATTTTGAGTGGAGAGCCAAGTCTTCCGTGGAGTATCCGCTTTTCAAAAGTCGTTTAGTCCACTCGGCAGATTCATGAAGGGATTGCGTATGCGCAGATTTTTGTGTACTTAATTCATCTCCACTATCAATTTCCTCGAGCAAGTCTTGGAAAGAACAACGAATCTTGAGGGAGTCACACCTTAGGCATTGAATTTCATTTGGAAGAGGCGATGGTATACATCTCGTTTTCAATCGCCGGCAACCGTCACAAGCTCGAAGAGCTCTCCTTCCTCTTTTCTTTACACTACCTGAAGGCTTTCTTACCTTGTCATTTGTTTCTACTGACATCAATACCTGCCTGTCCACTCTCTGTTTCGTTGCTGTGTAGGTGAAGTAGGTTATCAGTTAAGTTGATTAGCTTTTTTCAGAACGCATCTCCCCGAGGTCAGATGACTTCATAAAATCCTCTGATAACGACCCCGATAAATCCGGGTAAATCTTCCAGCATATCCATCCAAGGAACCTAGCAAGATGGGGCATCATCCTTTGGCCTGACGGTGCCTAAATGCCCTGAGATATTAGCACTTTCGCCGATGAATATATGCTTATTTGTCCTCACGCTCCCCTCACAACTAAGCTATCGTAAAAACCGACCTTGATCCTGACATGGATCATGACATAATATCGAAGAGTCGCAGAGTACTAAAACAGGCAGGTTTTCGTGTTACTAGTACGGTTTGTAGTAGTTCATTCCACTCCATGTCCGATGTCTGATATGTGTAGCCGTGTGATGTGATCGTGATAAAGGAACTACCATCGTGCGCCTACGTGGGATGGTTAAATGATCCTTAAGCCATCTTGTCTGTAGCGTTGAGCTGTTTAGCGTACTCGAGGGCTCGAAGGTGATCTGTTTGTTCCATATAGGCCTCAATTCTGCGTTTTTGGCCCTTGCCGAGAGATAGGAATATGACAGACCTAGAACACCAATTTCAGTTTGAGTTACGAACATTTCTCCTCATTCTTAGCTGTCATCGATGATAAATAACGAATTGAGTCTCGCGTGCACCGTTTCGGTCGATGATGTTGGTTTAGCGTGTGAGGACCCTGAAAATTAGAAGCAAAGAGGATGAGGTAGAATACAAAATTATGCATAGTACTGGCTCCTCTCTTTGATGTATGTATGCTATGTATGCATTGTATCGGTCGAAGGCATTCAGAAACAAAATACGATTTGATGTTACGTGAATCCCTTAATATTGACGGAGTTTGTACATCTCAAACGGTGAAGGACAGTTAATTTTTTTTTTTTTTTTTTTTCAGTACCCTTTCAAGATATACATTAACCCTACCACACTTAAAAGACGAGTAATGTTGCTACAGTATCTTATAGGTTTCCTATACTTGTTTAGTGGGCTGGCACAGGCATCTGATAAGGTGTACGAGCCTAATCCTCCAGTTACTCACCGTGCTTTGATGTCTCTTGAGTACACAGATAAGGACACGAAAGAGATTAAACAACACGATATCACAATTGAGCTTTATGGAACAGTTGTTCCAAAAACGGTTGCAAACTTTGCCAGGATTACTCAAGGTGTTAGGGCTTTAGTGAGAGGTCAAGACGAGAAAGAGCAGTTCACGCTATCTTACGAAGGTACGGTGTTCCATCGTATTATTCCAAAGTTTGTAATCCAGGGAGGGGATGTGATGCCCAATGTGGGGCCTTTTTCAATTTACGGCCCTAAGTTTGAAGATGAGAACTTTGACTTGAAGCACGACAGACCGGGGAGAGTATCCATGGCCAATTCAGGCAAAGACACTAATGCGTCTCAATTCTTTATTACAATGAGCGAAGAGCCACTTGATTCACTAGATGATAAACATGTCGTGTTTGGCCAGGTTGTGTCAGGTCTTGAGGAGCTAATGGAAAAGATACAATACGTCCAAACTGATGAAGCAGACAAACCTGTCGATGACGTAAAAATCAAATATACAGTGCTCGACGAGTTGCGTTTAACCAACCAAGATGAGCTACACACTGAGTACCTCAATGCGTTAACTAAGTTCAGGGAAGGAGATAAGTCTGCTGGTGTCACGATGAAAGCAACTTTCAAGAAAGGTAAAGAAGAGGAGGCTGCTTTGGAAGATATTTTGTACTCCCAATTGCACCATCCTTTGGCAAAAGTTGTCGTTGGCATCAGTTTACTTCTGATCATATATTTCCTTGCAAAGAACAAAAATCGCATTTTTCGCAAAACTTCGCAAGTTGTTTCTGTAAGACATGAGTAAGTCAAGTCTTCACACATTATTTGGCTGCTTATCAGTCTTTGCTTATACTAAACTGGTATAACTTTTCTAAGTATACATAATATTGCCTCCTTTTGTATGTCTTTTCCGATGAACACTAGTTTGCATTCATTCACATTCGGGAGTCGCTTCCCAGGAAGTATGTCAAATGTTTCGCGAACGCCCTGAATAATTCTGCACTCATCTCCCACTAGTATCAACCCTTTAGTTCTATGTATTTCAAAATTCTCACTGACCTCATGCCCAAATTCTTTCCAGTGAACGACCTGTAAGAACTCATTAAGAAAACGATTATATTCTTCGTCATCTTTAAGAGGAGGAAACGTCAAGGTAACCGTATGCATTCGCGGATCATGGAAAGTTCCGTGTTCGTGCTCATCAAGACTTGCAGATTCGAATGCATGCAAGTCAAGGATTTTGTCAAGGTCAATGTTTCCGTATTCAGTATGGTGCAGAGTTGCAAGGCCATTAATTGAACGGACTTTGTCTTCTATTTTTTTGACTGAACTCGTATCAGACTTGATCTTATCCATTTTGTTCAGTAGAATACAATCAGCCATAGCAATTTGCAAGTGAGCTATGGTCAAATTTCCATCAACCAGGACATTCTCTCCATGCCAGTGAGTCTCCGGCGAAACATCGTCCAGACATGACAGAACGTTTTCTGCATCCAATACAGTAATGATACCGTCAATAAAGACGTTGCTGTAAAGCCCCTCGTCTTGCCAAAACATCTTTGCGATTGGTGCTGGATCAGCAATTCCTGAAGTCTCCAGTAAGATATAATCAATCTTACCTGGACTTCTTGCGATTAGACTTTCAATGGCTTTGACTCCAACGTCTTTTAAGCTACAGCATAAACATCCATTTCCAAGGTCAAGCCACTCCTCATACGTGCTTTCGCCATTTCTTATTGTCATCGATTTCTCAATTTCACTAGAGTCTCCGAACTCATTTAATATCACAGCAATCTTCCTATCAGAGCCCCTCAAAGCAATATTTTCCAACAATGTCGACTTACCAGAGCCTAGATAGCCAGTGATTATGGTGATAGGGATTCTCTTTGCCGTTTCAGATGGTGCTTCAAATTGCTTGTTGGCTCGTTCGATCTTTTGATCGTTTACAAGGTTCAAACCGCCATCACTGGCAATGGTACTTAGGATTTGGGATAAGTCATTCTCATTACCAGAAACTAACGAAGGGATTTCACCATCTTCGTCCTCTTTGTAGCTGAAATCTTTTAGTGCTGACATCCTCTCATATATGGAATTTATGGCGGGAATTATCCGGAAAAATTCAAGCTTCAAACAAATAACTCTTTTCCATCTTTGAACCAGAAAGAACAAAATCGACCAAATAATGTTCAAGTGGTCATATTTTGATTCACTCCTCCTTGTAGTGATA
Organism: Lachancea cidri; assembly: GCA_030569995.1. Lineage (NCBI taxonomy): Eukaryota > Fungi > Ascomycota > Saccharomycetes > Saccharomycetales > Saccharomycetaceae > Lachancea > Lachancea cidri. Next base: position 40,888 of record JAJLUF010000027.1, read on the forward strand.
CTTACTCACCTACTATTGTCACCGTTTACAAAGGTCGAAGAAAGCTTTACAATCCAAGCAATTCATGACATTTTGAAGTATGGTGTCTCTGACATATCGAAATTTGATCACCTGCAGTTTCCAGGAGTTGTCCCTAGAACTTTCGTTGGATCCCTTATCATAGCTGGTATGACTAAGCCGTTCATTTACATCTCAATGCTCTTCTCTAAACTAGAAATCCCAACTACTGGCTTTGAAGCTCAATTATTGGCTAGATGCATGATTGGCCTAACCAATGGAATCAGTCTTGTGCTTTTAAAAAACGCAGCTCAGAATCTTTTGGATTCTGAACAGAAGAAAAATCCCAAGAAAGAGTCGGAAGACGAAGATCCTCCCAGTACGATAAGTGGTTGGTTCTCTGTGTTCTGCTTGTCTCAATTCCATCTGATGTACTACTGCTCGCGTCCTTTGCCAAATTTCGTTATTGCGCTACCTTTGTCTAATATATCCATGGCGTATATGTTGAGGGGAAATATTGGGAAATCAATTGGTTTATGTGCATTCACGGCTGTTGTATTCAGACTTGAGCTAGGCGCTATGTGTGCGGGATTATCTTTGTTTTGTGTCATATACAAGCAAGCGACTATCACTAAGATCATCAGAGCTGGTTTGATGGGTGTGATTTTTGGTGCAGCTCTGTCTATATTAGTGGACTCGTACTTCTGGCAACATTGGACATTCCCCGAGATGGACTCCTTTTTGTTCAATGTTATTGGTGGCCAATCAAGTAAATGGGGTATTAAACCGTTTACCGCGTATTTTACAGGATTTTTACCCATGTTATTCGTACCACCAACAGTACTTTTGCTGAATTACCTAGGATTCAAAATAGCCCCAACGAAACTAAAAATTGTTACTTTGGCTTCCTATTTCCATATTTTCGTTTTATCATTCCAGCCTCATAAAGAATGGCGATTTATTGTTTACTCAGTTCCTATTATCACACTTTTGGGAAGTCATAGTGCCTCATATCTTTTTGAAAATATGAATCCCAATTTAGGGCGTGCTACAATTACACGGGTCCTGTTATTGCTATCTCCAGTCGCATCACTAGCTATGTCAGCTACATTTTTGTATATATCATCCATGAACTACCCCGGTGGCCATGCATTGATGCAATTTAACGACTATATTCTGAGCCAAGGGATTAGCAATGTCACTGTTCACCTAGATATTCCTGCTTGTATGACTGGTGTTACCTTATTTGGTGAACTAAATGAGCATTACGGGGTTAAATATGACAAGACGGAAGATATGCAAAAGTTAAATGATTTGTGGCCAACCTTCGACTATTTGATTGTGGCGCAGGGTGAACCATCCATCTTCATTTCCTCTGATAGTTCTACGAAATGGGAGCTCATCCAAAGTACAAAAGCATTCGCTGGGTTTAACACAACTTTCCTGGCGAGTACCTTCGAAAATCAATATAGGAATGGGTTTTCGATTCTACACCACGTTATAGAAGAACAGAGCTTTTCACCTGTCTTAGAAATAGTGAAGAACACAGTAGCGCAGAAGGAACTTCTATTCACATACAAGAAAGTTCAGGCTTAGATGAAACAATATATTTTGATTCCTATTTACAGATATGACATGGCATTTATAAAGTATGCATCTTAAATGTATTAAAATGTAGTGGTGAGTATGTGCTTTACCTCTCTCACTGCATCGCCTTGGATAATTATTTTCTTTGATTGCATAACGACTTTGAAAGCCTTTTTTGGAATATGTGGAAGCCTCTCCTGGAGGTCATTTCTTAATTGAACAGGATCGCCCTGAATCTTCCTTATTTCTGTAACTGGTCTCCCGTTTCTCTTATACTCAGAGTAAACAGGCAGATTACCTGTGGCTGATCTTTCCACAAAATACGTTTTCAAGCCAAAAGGAGCTGCTCCGACGAGCTCCTCTGGTTTCACATTCTCAATATTTGGAAAAACGGTGAAAGATTCTTGTAGTTGAGAAAGAGAGCTCAAATCCCCGACTTCCTTTTCATTTAAGAGATCCTCACTTGTTAAATCATCCAGCTTGGGTTCGACAGATTTCCCAGTTAATTCCGTGCGGACAGAAGTGGACTGGAATCTTAGCGTACCATTCAGTACACGTGCAGAGGGCTTTTGCAAATTCAGAAACACCCTTTTCAACATTTGAGCCTACAATAAAGGGATTTGGGAACAGAGGTTATACTAATAGATTATACTTTTGTCCTAGTGATCGGAGGACATCAAAAAATTTTCTACATGTATTTATCACGTGATATTTGATGATTAGTACATACAAGATCTTCGGTTCATATGACCTAAGAATTGATAATATATTAGAGAGTGAGTTATTCAGTTCTTAATGAGTCCAAATTCTAACCATTTTATCCTTTCCAGCACTACAAACTCGTTTACCATCAACACTCCAGTCAACGGTGTAGACCTCGTCCTGGTGTCCTGGTAAATCCACGGAAAGCTTTTTAGTTCTAACGTCCCAGACCTTCAAAGTTGTGTCCTTGGAACAAGAGACAAGAAGCCTACAGTCAGAAGACCAAGCCACCTGGTACACACTTGCAACATGCCCTCTGAATGTTGATACGAAGTTACCGTTTCTTCCATCCCACAGCTTTATGGAATTGTCGAAAGAAGCTGACACAATGTATCTTCCATCAGGTGAGAAGGCGACTTGGTTGACTAATTTTTGATGACCTGTCATCCGAGTAATTGGTTTAGTTGATTTAAGTGGATCCCAGAGATACATGGTAAAATCGTCACTCGCAGTGACCATCAATTCTTGCAGTTCCCCATTTTTCATTGCGATCTTCTCGTAGTTTTTCAACGCCCTCGAGCGTGCCTCTTCTGGAGACTTTGGCTTCTCGCCAGTATGGTCAAAAGCTCCTACTCTAAGAGCGTAATCGGTTGACAGCGAAAGGTGATTGATCCAATGCGCATGTGACTTCAAAATATTGATGCATCTACCACTAGCTTTCATGTCCCAAGCTCTAATGGTCTTATCATGTGAACCACTGTAGAGAACACCACGACCACCCCATTTGACACAAGAAACCGAGTTTGTATGTCCACTTAGCGTCAACAGACATACACGTCTGGTTGTATCCCAAATTTTGATGGTACCATCTCTAGAGGCCGAGGCTAGCCTAGGTTTTTCACCAGCTTTCACCAAATGGATAGGCTCCCAAGCAAGAGACGTAATCCATTTTCCATGCCCTTTCAAAGATTCACCAGCTGGCTGACCCTTTTGCGAATCCCACAGCCTGATGGTGTTGTCCATCGACCCAGTAGCTATCAATTCTCCGTCTGGAGACCACGACACACATAGCACCCAGTTAGTGTGTCCCTTTAGAGTGACCATAGGTGTGTTAGTATCACAATCCCAAATACGTGCAGTATTATCACCAGCACCTGTAACCATTCTTGAACTGGTATAAGGCGCAAAAGCAGAACAAAGAATAGTAGATCCATGTCCAGCAATTGCGGAGGAGCTTCTGGTCACAGGTTTTACCTTGAAGATTGCTCTTGGAGTATAGACTATAGTCAAAAAGTCTTCGGTTGTCTTGTGTCCAGGCTTTAATATTGAATTGTATAGATTGTCAGTCACATCGACCATCTGTTCTGGCTGATCTTTATTACCTCCACCCACAATACAGCCGAAGGTGTATGGCACGGGGTCATCGGCTTCACCATGAAGTTGGTTTAGCAGATCTTCAAGCTGTTTCTCACTGATACCACCAGGGACCCGTAAGGACCCTCCGACACTGCTACCAGTATCAAATGCTTGGAATTTGATGAGAACATGAGGCAAGTCGCTCGGAAGCACGTCAACAGCTCTAGGCTTTTGAGCTTCTCTCTTTTGTTTTTTAGAAGGGGGGGGAATCAAAGTAGCCATCTCGTAGTTTTGAGTACTAAGGTATATGTCGTTCGAGAAATGGGTCTGCTCATCTCGTAGGACCTCATCGCGCTGTTTCTTTTTGGAAAATTTTCATGTGTGTCTTCATACGAATGTGTCACTTATTATAAATTAATTAAGAGTTAGTAGCGAAAGAGGCTATAACGGTGCTGCACTTGATGTGATAGGTTTCGAGTGAACCGTTCAACTGTGAGACATTGTAAAAGAAACTGAAACTGACGATACGGATAGTAAATTTTATTTATTAACAAAATTCAAAATTTGCTATAAGCGCAGCGCACATCAATACGTGATTTTGAAATACGTGCGTCCCTCTTCGAGACTAATTCATTTTTGCAAGTGCTAAATTACGATAATATTTCTGCGATATATATGTGTGAGAGTTGCAAAATATATAATACAAAATCCACCATTGGCCCGTTTAGGTGGGCAACATTTATGTATTAGGTGTTTTCTTGATTTGCAGAATCCTGCTCATTATTTTCGCCTTCAGTACCAAATGCCAGCTTTCTTATCTCTATTATCCACGGGTCCATTAATAAGTCCATAGCAGTTGACCGATTATTTGGGTCCTGCATTAAGCATTTAGATAAAAAGTTTCTTCCACTCACAGATATTTCGTCTTTATTGGGGAATTGAGGAACATGGCCTGCTGCGACATGGTACATTATTGCCCATTCATTGTCCAAGCTGGACCATGGGCGTCTACCCGTCGCCATTTCAAGGACAACACAGCCTAGTGACCATATGTCATCAGATCCAAGTTTTCCTTTGACAGCGCCTGTGATAGATTCTGGAGACATATACATCGGTGTCCCCATCATGCTGTTGATACTTTCGTTTTTTCCTTCGACAACTTTGGCACCCTTTGTACCATTTTCTGCAATAGAGCGAGCTGCCCCAAAATCCACGTATTTAATAACGCCATTAAAATCCAGAAGGATATTTTCGGGTTTGATATCGCGATGTACCACGCCTGACTGATGGAGGTATGCTAGTCCTTCCAATAGTTGTAATGTGTACACTTGGGTGACCATTTCATCTTCGATCCTTCCATGCTCTAGAAGTTGTGCCAAGGATCCCCCTTCACAGTATTCCATGAAAATGTTCACTTTATCACGGTGTACTTCAACACCATAGTATTGCACAATATTGGGATGATGCAACATTTCTAATACAGTCATCTCATCTTTTATTGAAGGAAAAACTTGCTTCATGGATTTCCTATCTTGAATCTTGATTTCTTTCACTGCCAATATTTCACCGGTATCCAGGTTCACAGCTGAGAAGACAGTCCCAAACGTCCCCCCTCCAATGAATTGGCGTTTTTGCCATCTGATAGACACGTTTGAGAATGATGACGCTAGAGACAACAATAATTTATTTTCTTTATCAGTACCATCCAGGACTTTACCAATCTGTCGAGGATTGCTCTTCGTTCTGCTTTCTAGCTCTTTAATGGCCCTTAACCTGACCTCAGAGTTAATCTCTAGAATTGCATCGTTGTCATCTTCACAGACCTTCATAGTAGATCTCACTTGTTGAATAGTTACCTTCTCCGCTTCATGTGTCCTAGCACCCATTATGTCAAAGTGAGATATTAGCAACGACATGCAGCTCGCAATTTTCTCTCTCAATAAGCTAAATTGGTTTGTATCCAGTCCTAAAATGTTCCAACCAGTCGTCATTTGCATTGCAAACTCCATTGCGGGAACACACCATCTAAAGGTCCGGGAATCGGTAGGATCACAATCATCTACTAAGAAGGTAACCCAACCTATACTGATTTTTATCATTAGCATTATGATCATAGACTTCTTTTCGTAGGTTGCAACATTGAGTTTTAAAAAGTTTCTAGCAAAATCACGACAAAATATGAAAAGATTGTTCAAGGTTTCATTACCGCGATAATCTTTTTGAACTGTAGCCAACATCTTTGGGAAGTTAGACAAAACCGAGTAAGTCAGTCTGAAGTATGCTCGGTTAATTTTCTGTAAAGTATTCTCGATACTATGGATAGAGCATCTCCTTTCATTGAAGGATACAGCATCGCCTGCAAAATGCTGAAATTTATCACACTGATATTCCATAGCATATGTAGAACCTTGATTTAAAAGGACAAGAGTATCGGGCGAAATTTTAACGTCAAAATCATTCATTGTCAAAACCTTTTCCTCAGATAGATTCAGCATTTCTCCCTCCCACAGGATGGGCTCTTTAGGGCAAACTGCTATAATGTAGCCAAGCGACTTCAACTTCATTTCTAATTCAATCATTTCGTCTTCTTGACTTTTGTAATCGTCAAGTATATTATTTGCGTACATGTTGGCCTTTCTTCTCGTTCTTGTATTCGCATGTTTTAAATACTGGTCAGACTGCACATGATAATAAGCAATACCATTTGAGCCATATTCCTGGTAGATGATAGCATTCTGATCCCATCCAGTTTCCAGTGCATTGTAAACGCTTAGACTATTGTCTATTTCAACGTTTGGTATGAGGTCCGAGCCAACCTCCATGTTCTGCAAGATTTTTAAAATCTCTTCATCAGAACAACCTAACAGTTCCCCACTGCAAAACAAGTAAATACCGTTCTTCTCTAATTCACCCCCTGTGTACAAGAGAAAATGACCACTATCTTTAAGATTCTTCAAAAGCGCTTTGTTATTATTAACCTTGTAGTAAACCGAATTCTGAAATGCTTTAGTTAAAACGTTCGAAAATCTATTGATTTTTCTCTTGAAAGATCCGATGTTTTCCATGGTTTGTATTAACCACCTGTCAACGTCCATTTCTTTATCAAAATCTGGGGGGTTGTTTTGCTCTCGAAGAATATAGGAATGTAGTCTATTGAGTAGCCTCAACGTTAGTTGCACAAATCCTTGAGCAACCACCTTTCCTGCACCGCAAATGAAGCAACCCACATTCTTTAGCTGATCCCAGTGCTTCAACAATTCGTCTGGTTCCTTGAATGTTTTAAATGACTTTTTAGCACTATCCAGCAATTTCAAGTGCAGCAATTTAAAAAGGTAGCGAATAGCATCATTGACCGTTTCATCGAATGTGTTCTCTATCTTGGTACTAAAATTCCAATCCAAACAGTAAACGACAACTGTATGCTTAATTTGAACTGAAAGTCTAATATATGAACTAAAATCATCAATCATTTGGTCAATCATCATCATAGTAGGATTTTTAAGTTTCATTGCGTAGTCCAGCCGTATTCTTATTATCTCTTGAACAAGTCTCAAGGGAAACATTAGAAGTATTTCTAATTCCTTGTCCAAGAGTGGCATATTCATCATATGGAATGTGGGAGCAAGTGTAAACATTGCTACTTTAGCTTTCAATATCCACGGAGCATGTCTGAAAAAGATGTTTTTCTGAAATATACTCTCAATATCCCTTTCTTTCAAAATTTTTTCCGCAAATGGTCGATCATTCTTGTAAATCCCTTCTATATCATGAAAGGTCGATGTGAATTGGACATCTAAAGCATCATTACCAGTCCAGTCTTTCAATGCTTGAATTTCGAATTCAAAGGCTTCTTTCATTGTTAAAAAAGTATTCATAGCGGCAATACGTTGACCAAACTCTTCACTCCCGGCCATGGGCTTTTCATAGTACATGTGCTGGACGTTCTTCCAATATGAGGTTACTTTGTGAAATTGATTCATTAAGGGTTGCATTATCATTTCAGCTTCCCCCACGGTGGTGTTCTCGTCAAAATGAAGATTCATAATCTCTTCAAACAATGAGTCTGTTGAACTCCGTAGATACTCGAGAGACTTTCTTTCATCCTCCACTGATCTACAGTTCATCCAAGCTTTAAGTTCAAGCCACAGGTCATCTGCGTACTGGGAGTCGAAGCCAAAATTTCTTGTCTGATTAGCTATTTTAGTTTTCTCACTTTTGACAATATCTCCTCTCAAAACGTTAGCAAGCATCGTTTGCCATTCAAGCCTTTCCATTACTAGAGGATTTCCGGAAAGTTTTGAAAAGTAATAATGCGAGTCATCCTCGCTGATGGCAATTGTTGGTGATGGTGTACACATTACTGTGCCGTTTCCCGATGATGTCCTTTGTGGTTGTCCCAACAAGTTGTTTACATCTTGATTCTCTGGATCGGCTTGATGCAGCCAATCCATCCTACTAAGTAAAAAGTTGGTACTGATGCTGACAAGTTCGTTATCAAAAGTCAAAGTCCCACCTTTTTCTGTAGTGGTAAAAAAATTGGTTCCAAAAGCGGTCACATCATTATCCATGTCATCCACCTCTAAGTCTGTTTCTTCTTCTTCATCATTCATGGAAGCAGCTATTCCTTTAGTGTAGTAGTCATCTAGATTATTATTCCTCATCTTGTTTAGATATAGTTGTTCATTTAAAACATATTGCTTTTGGACTGGCTTGAATGAGCGTAGCGTGCTACTGGCACTATTGTTACCTGATCTGTTCGACGATGAGGAAGACATTTGCTCCATGTGTACCGAAGGAGTTGTTCCACTTGTTTGCTGACTAGATTGATATTGTGGTGAAGCGATATTTGAAGTACTTTGGGAGTTCAACGAGGCTAAGTTGGGGGGAAGCACAAGTGTTGGCGTACTGTTTGATTCCATGCCGGAGACAGAGGGTTTGGTGCTGCTTATCGAATTAGAGCGATGCGATCCGCCAGGAGAAGTTTGCTTTCCTCCAGAGGGACCTGAGAGTGAGGGCTTCCTGCTCGATTTGGCCGAAGAGCCCGTCGATGGGGGAGAAAACGCATTCACAGCATATCTGATGTTTCCTGTGCTGATCTTGAGTGTATTGAGTGGCGAGTGACCTGAAATAGGCGGAGGACTTCTTAAGTAGTTTGCAATATTATAACCTGGGCTCCGTGGTGGCTGAACCGCTTGTCGAGAAGGTGAAAAAGATCTTGTGGGGGCGTTTGCTCCACTTGAAGACTTTAACCTTGACCTATGTTTCTGACGGCTTGCTGCATTTATCATTTCATCATAGCCGCTATCTTGCTTAAAACTAAAATAGTCCTTGTCAGCCATGATGCTTGATCTAATACAAAGTTATTGCCTTTCACGATTCTCGCTCTTGATAGTTTTTAGTTTTCGGCGAAAGTTAATAAAATAAACCCAAGTTGAAAAGAGAAATGGAGTTGGACAGATGCCTAGAGAAATTGTATGCTGGCGAACTACTTCCAGAAGCTACTCTTAGAGCACTATGCTTCAAACTGAAAGAAAAGTTGGTTAAAGAATCCAATGTTGTTCATGTGTCAACTCCAATCACGGTAGTTGGCGACATTCACGGTCAATTTCATGACTTGCTAGAGATATTCCAGATAGGAGGACCTTTGCCCGATGCTAACTACCTCTTCTTAGGAGACTATGTAGATAGAGGATTATACAGCGTGGAAACAATCACACTTTTAATTGTTTTAAAACTAAGGTATCCTAACAGAATTCACCTGATAAGAGGTAACCATGAATCAAGGCAAATTACTCAAAGCTACGGTTTCTATACGGAATGTCTAAACAAATACGGTGGTAGCAGTAAAGTATGGCAGTACTTCACCGATCTGTTTGATTATCTGGTGCTCTGCTGCATCATCGATGATGAAATTTTCTGCGTGCATGGCGGGCTCTCGCCGAATGTTCAAACCATCGACCAGATACGAATTATTGATAGGATACGAGAAATACCGCATGACGGTGCCATGGCAGATCTGGTATGGTCAGATCCGGAAGACGACGTAAGCAACAGAGAAGACGTAACAAGTGTTAGCAGTCACTTTCAAGTGTCACCCAGAGGAGCCGGTTATACTTTTGGCAGGAATGTTGTGGAAAAATTTCTTCAATTGAATGGAATGTCTAAGATATATAGAGCGCACCAGCTTTGCAACGAAGGTTATCAAGTATATTTCAACGGACTAGTGACAACTGTGTGGTCTGCACCCAATTATTGCTACAGATGCGGTAACAAGGCGTCAATTTTGGAGGTTTACAACAAGAACGACTACTACTTCAATGTATTCGAAGAGGCTCCCGAAAACAAACTGCTAAACGATTCTGCAATGACAAACGGCAGCTTCATCAATAATTTCTTCAACGAAACAATGGTTGACGTATTTTCTGATGAGTACCAGGCCGCGTCAGCAAGCTCCCGGCATGTCGATTATTTCCTATAAACATCTTCTAGCGCATATCACAAGTAATAGAGCTCCAAATTCGTTCCATCGTGTACTTCGTAGTCATCCAAACATATATGATCCTTCAATACGGATCCGCCCTTTTGTAAAACAATCTTGGAATGTGACGTGCCAAGATATAGGGATAACACCTTCTTGAAATCACCTACCGTGTCTTCCGCAAGGCATTTCACTCTGACCTTTTTTCCAAGTCGGTCGTTTACCACAACTTCTATCATTGGCTTCTATTTCAATATTGTTCTTAAATGGGATTTCGAAAATTTTTTCATACCCGATGTCAATTTATATTAGAGATGAGGTTAGCAACAGCTTTGGGATTACATTCCAGGGGTGGTAAAAGCTGCAATGACTTTCAATGTTCTTTTCATCGATTCTTATGATTCATTTACGTATAACTTGGTGAATTTGATCAAAGAAATAGGACCGGATATACATGTTACCGTAATCCACAACAATACTTTCAGCGATATTCAAGAATTGCTATTATACTTAGGTGCGTTCGATTGCATTGTTGTCGGCCCAGGACCCGGAAATCCAGTAAATGGGTCTAAAGATACTGGAATACTCGACGAGCTGTTTTCAGACGATGTTCAAATGCCCATATTGGGTATTTGTTTAGGATTCCAGGTCATGTGTCGTGCCGCTGGGGGCGAGGTAAGAGAGCTGGAGGACATTCGTCACGGTCAAGTATATGATATACAGATTGATGATAAAAACAATGAACTATTCCAAGGATACCCCGAAAGTTTCAGGTCCGTTCGGTACCACTCATTGCACGTCATTGCTGATCAACCTCAAATAAAACAATTATGCCACACAATTGACGGAGCTCGGTCTGTATTAATGGGTGCGCAGATATTCGAGAAGCCGTGGTACGGCGTGCAATATCACCCTGAGTCGTGCTGTTCGGAGATGGGGAGTCAATTAATCAGAAACTTCATTCGCATCAGCAATTATTTCAACCAAGGCTGTGAGCGTCTATCCTCTCCTATGAAACTACTAACAGACGTTGTAGAAAAATCGGAAATGGTAGCCGTCTTGGACCAAAAGTTGAACAAACGTAACATCTACGACAAAACACAGCTACAATGGGCAGATATCCAAGTGGAGCAGGTTCCAGTTCCCAAGAGCCCTGACTTGGTGCTCCACATTTGTAATCAGCTGCCTCAGCATTTCTTTCTATTATCTTCTGCCAGCATTCACGCAAACAAGGGCGAGTACTCAGTGATTGCTCTTCCAGATCAACGCTCTACAGTCTTCACGCATTACGATCAACTACATAAAACCACCATCCATCACTGGAGAGATTCCAATGTATCCTGTTCAGAATATAAATCTGCTCTTGAAACAGGTATACCCAGGGATGGTCTCCAGATTATAAAAGAGAACAAATCTGACTTCTGGTCCACTATCGGCCAGTTTATGAAGAACAAAATGATTGCTAATAATCCCGAAATTCCATTCATAGGTGGTTTGGTAGGCGTCCTCGGTTATGAGATGGGTCAATTCACTGTTAAATCTGAGGCAAATTCCATAACCCCCGATGCAAAACTAGTATTCATCGAAAATAGCATCGTCGTGGACCACAATAAAGGTATACTGTACTTCATCTCATTAACGAAAGATTTTCCTAAGCAAGTTCAGAATGTAGTGCACAATTATCTGAAGACAAAAAACGCATCCTTTTCAGTCAAGACTAAATTACCTGCTGATGTTGAGTATAAGATTGAGCTCCCCACAAAGGAGAAATACGCCGCATCTTTCCTTGCGGCACAAAAGTACTTGCATCAAGGTGATTCTTACGAGGTGTGCTTAACCACTCAAACTAGGGTGACGCCAAGCAGGCGCCTCGACCCATGGGGAATCTTCCAAACGTTGGTAACACGGAACCCGGCCCCATTTGCTAGTTTTTTCGAGTTTAGCGATATAGAAGATGGGTACAGCGAGGTTTGTCTGTTGTCAACCTCACCTGAACGTTTTTTGAAGTGGGAGGTTGATATGTGTGAATTACGCCCAATCAAAGGTACCGTGAAGAAGAGCCCAATCATGGATCTCGAGGAAGCCACCAGAATTCTCAAGACACCTAAAGAGTTTGGTGAAAATTTGATGATCCTCGACCTTATTCGAAACGATCTGTACGAGTTACTCGACAACGTTACCGTTGATGAACTTATGTCAGTAGAGGAGTATGAGACAGTTTACCAGCTAGTGAGCGTTGTGAGAGGCCACAAATTGCGGTCAAGCGTATACTCGGGCCTTGATCTACTTTGTCATTCTCTTCCTCCGGGCTCGATGACCGGTGCTCCCAAGAAAACTACTGTACAGTTACTACAACGAGACATGGAAACGGATTTGAACAACCACATTTACTCCTCTGGTTGTCGTGGTCTTTATTCAGGCGTTACTGGCTACCTGAGCTGTAATGATAACGGTGACTGGTCGGTCAATATTCGATGTATGTACTCTTACGACAATGCGCAGACGTGGCGTCTAGGAGCCGGCGGAGCAGTAACAATTCTAAGCACACTAGAAGGTGAGTGGGAAGAAATGCACACCAAACTCGAAAGTGCTCTACAAGTATTTATGTAAATAGTTTACTAACGCTCTCAATACCAGCACGTGAGTTTTTTGGAATGTGCCGGAAAGTTTATATCGCAAAAATTTTTGGAGATTAGAAGGGATGGCTAAACTTTGACGTCTTCAACAACAAGGCGAACAGAAAACAGAGGCCAAAAGTGATTGCGAACAATGACTACAACAGTTCCTAAGATCTTTGCATTCCATGAGTTTGCAGGTGTTGCAGAAGCAGTGGCAGATCATGTCGTTCACGCCCAGAATACCGCTTTGTCTAAGGATGGGTACGGAATTAAGGGCAGCAGCGCTGTAAATGGGGGGCCTATGTCGCGTACATCGTCGTCGAGGAGTCTGAAAAGCAGCAGTAGATCGGGCAATAGTAAACTGAAAAAGCCCAAGGAAAGAAGGTTTAAAATCGCATTGTCGGGGGGAAGTCTTATGCAGGTGCTTCACGAGGGGTTATTGAAAAGGACAGATGTTCAGTGGGGTAAATGGGATGTATATTTCGCAGACGAAAGACTGGTTCCATTTGATTCTGCGGAAAGCAACTTTGGACTTGCAAAGAGAAAGATTTTCGACTTAATCGATACTGAACAATACGGAGCACCCAAGATTTATCACATAAATGAATCCTTGATAGAAGACCCACAAGAGTGTGCAGACGATTATGAGAAGGTGCTAATCAAGGGATTTGCTGGCAGGGACTCTGTGAAGCTACCGATGTTCGATTTATTCTTACTGGGATGCGCTCCAGATGGCCATATCGCGTCGCTGTTTCCTAACTTTCAAGAAAATCTCCGGGAAAATTTGGCATGGGTAGTTCCAGTGCAGAATGCTCCAAGTGGACCTTCTAACAGAATATCGCTTACGATTCCAGTAATTTGTCATTCTCATCAGGTTACGTTCGTTGTAGAAGGTGCCACAAAAGCACCTGTGATCAAAACCATAATGGAAAGACCAGAAAAAGGGTTACCCAGCAGCATTGTGAATGAGGGAGCTGCTGGCCGCGTAGCTTGGTTTGTGGATGATGACGCGTTAACGGATGTAAGCGTAACAAAGAAAAAGTACAAATTCTTGGAATTAAATGAAACCGTGGGATAGCTATATCTTTATTCTCCATATATAGTCCACTGTGATATGTAAATGAAATTAAAGAATAATGTTACTATGGCAATGCCAATTTTCCCGAAGTTGGCGACCAAAGATGCTGTGGTAAAACCCGTTGTCTCTTTAGACAATTGTAGTGCCAATTGCCATATTGAGCAAACTCCTCCGATCACATCACACAATACACTTTGTATGGGGAAACCTCGCATGGATTTCCTTTCGTAGTTATGTTTTACTTGTGGTAAGTATTTAATGAGTGACATAGAGATTTTGAGTAAGAATAGTTTATTGCAAAATGAAAGAGTGCTCATATTATCCCATCCGTACTCCATGTTATGGTAGATAAATTGGAATGTCAAAGTAACAGCTATCACTATGCTTGCAGTAAGTACCCTTCGATACACAGTCTTCATCCTCGCAGCACTACCGTGGAATTTCCATATACGCGTTCCCCACAAGACCTGTGTGATCAACACAAGATTCATAACAAATCCATGGAAGCAGTACCAGAAATCAAAATGAGTAATCTTTGGCTTGCTGACGTTCTCTGTTTGGTCGTTCTCTTGCCAATGGAACAGCTGCAACCAAAGTGAACAAATCAAGTACAGGTATCCAAAGCTATTCAACATGACGAAATCAAGTGACATTGCTGCTGCTGTTTTACGCTTCCAATTATTCCATATAGGTGGATAAATCGATATTGACCACGCGCATACGTAGCAGTACCCAAGTACCCTTTCTAAGTCCATTGTCCAAGGAAGTATGGTAAAATAAATTACCTCTTATTCTTGGAAAAATTCGTGAGAGGCTGAAATCTTATTGAATAAAATCAGGATGGAGATATATAACTCGTTGGCGACAAAACGACTATGTACATGGGATAAGTTTACGGAATTAAAGAATAAAGAATCTATCGTATTTTGGCTGTAGTGGAATAGTAGCCCCATAATGTCACCAATTTTTTGAATTATGTTTAATGACAAAGAACGTTTAATTTGTTAACTGTTTCTCTAACAATATGTATGATCGGCATATAGCTGAATACGTCCACCATGCTCCACCGGAGAGACTTTCAATTTATGTTAACACGGCGTACTTAGAACTAACAATCTAGCACAGCAGACCCAAGAATCTAAAAAATTGACAAAACTATATCTATTTGTATAAAAGACGTAACGTAACGTGCTTACATTGAAATAATGATTTTCCAAGATAATGCACGGTGGAATCATTTCATAGATAGGTGTGTGTCTCATGTGTATTGTCGTTATCACCCATGCCGTAGTTGCTAGTTGCTCTCTGAAACAGGTATCTACCATCTTGTAGCGAATACTCGTAATCCTCATCAAGACGTGTTCTATTTACCGGAGATGGATCTTCTTCTGATGGGCGGTCATATTGAGGTACAGGATCGTACAATATACCAAACATTTCATAGTAGTAGTCTTCTCCCAGTAATCTCAATAATACCTTTCTCTTGAAATCGAAAAAGTAGCTCAAGGGAACTAAGACAATGAACAGCACTGGCAAAAATCTATTCAAAAGGTTCACCAACGGAATCAACTCAAGATCTTTATAAAGAACCTTCTCGAAACTGCTTTGTTCGCCATTTGTTCCACGTGGGATAAGAGCCATGAAGTTGAAACATAAAGGAAGCAGTAATCTGCTTGAGTAAAGAGAAAAGTATAACGTGTTCTTGGGGTTGCTATGGCCATTGGGTATGAGATGAAAATTTTGAAATTTAAAACAGCTCATGGCATACAATGACACAAGGGTATTGTAAATCAATATCGATATTTCCAAAAGAAAGTTCCACCAACTTTGACCTTCAAAAATCCAAGCATGTGCAAATTTAGATGGTGTCAATTCTAGGAGAGCTACCAAGACGGACAAAGCCATACAAACAGAACCCACGACATAATTGAAAATTGATTTTGACATTGAAAATGATTTGTTCTGTGAGCGTGCCAAATCATGAATTATACCATCCGAGTGGGCTTGGCAGTACAGGTAATTGTAATACTCCGTCTTGAATCCGTTGTAGTTTTTGTTAATTTTTGCCAAGGAAAGGTTATTGGTGTTATTCGGGTGATTGATTTGAGGTATCGTTAATTGAATTTCATTTACCAAAGACTGAACTTCCAGTTTGCATTCAGTAACCACTTGATTCAATGCGACGTCACCATTTTGAACCGCAGGAAGAGATAATATCTTCTCTGCGAAATCAGTCATCGCTAATTTCGCATCATTGGATTCGTCATTTGTTTTACTGAGCTCAACAAACATTCGATTCTCATCATTGTTCTCAAAAAGTAAGGCTTTTGGAAGCAGTATTAGCCCCATAGATAGTAGTATCAACGTATATGATAGGGAATAAAGATGAGACAGCGAAATGATCAAAGGTTTTAGATCACCGAGACCACGTTTCATACCGAAGATCAAATACAGTAAACCGATTGTTAAACCAAGAGCGAAAAGTGCATAGAATTTCATATTCGTTGTGATGGCTTTTCTGATGCGGCTCCATACTATACGCCTATGAGGAACGCCCGGCTGATCCGCAAATAGGTACTTGAGTTCCGTGTATGAGATTGAAACAGGAAGAACAAACCAACATATCAGAAATTCAAGCCAATAGACAGAATACCATATTATGGAAAAGTTCGGTTGGTCATGCTGGGGATTTCTTCGAAAAAGCGGCGTTGATTTTGCAAATCTGGGAAAAATACCAGCTGATACACTTATCGAGTGGTCTGTAGCGTTCCCAATACTAGATGTTGATTTAGCAGCGTAAAACACATCCAAAGGCAGTAGATAAGTAATTGACAATAACAACCACATATTAATCAATAGTATTGTTAGTGTAAACGGAAATGTGTTTTTATGGAATTTGAATGACAAATATCGATTTATGAAGGCAAAGGAACAGCCAGCCGAAGCCAGCGAAGCAACTATCAGCAGCACTGTGAGCATTCTTTGTTTCTCACGGAACTGTACTACAAGGTTTAAATTTTATAAGGGGCATCGTCTACGAATAATTATTTTTACTCTTGAACTCAACACTTTAAGAAATGAGTGCTGAATCGGCTCCAAAAATCGACCTGGCACAGATAGTGCCACACGCTGTTGGGATGCTGGCTTTCGACGAGAATGATAATGTTATTGAGGCTTCTGGACTAGGCAAGGACCGCTTAGGCGATATAATCCAGCTTAAACAAGTCGAGTTGGATGCCGAAGGCTTTGGATTGCTTCAAGTTGAAAACGTTCAGATTATCATTTTAAAGCAAGATGATAAAACGATTGCTGTCTACACATATGTTAAACAATAAAAACCGTGCGCCATTATTTCATTATATAGATTTTCGAAAATGATATGCTCATCAAATAAAACCTGAACCTCCACCTTGATGAGAAGTTCTGCCGTATGGATCATCAAATCTTGCACCCGGGAAAGGAGGAAGACTTTTATTAGGATTGTTTGGGTCACCTTTCAAGGGATTTGGAGATGGACTACCACCTTGAAATGGATCAAATATCATTCCACCTCCCCGTATACCGCTTCCAGGATTAGGAAGAAGTGGATTCTGCAGATTTGGATATTTCTCGCCTGTAGGATATAAATCTTTGTCACCATATCCGGGATTACGAGAGGGCATGCCGAGGCCAGGAACCCCGAATTCTCCAGTTACTGGAATACTGGGTTGTCCTTGTGCTTCATATTCATCTTCAAACCCAGGCATATCCGAAGGGTTTCCATGGTTATGTGAAATGGGTAGCGTTGGTAATGCTCCAAATTTGAGCTTTTCGATTTCCTTTTTGGTAGAAGCTTGCTGTTGTAGTTCTCTCTCAGCACCCGCTTGCAGATCTTGAGCTGAAAGCCCACTTTGCATTAGCCCAAACTTTTGCTGAAGCTTAAACTGTACCTGAGGATTGAAGAACTGTATTGCGTCACTCTTAGATATGGGAAACTCCAACAAAGATTCTTTTAATGATAAGTCAGAATCGTAGTTAAAGATCCCTTGCTGCAGCGATTCCTCTTTGGAACAAAGGCTAATCATGCATTTTTCTCCTCGGCTCATGTCCATTAATATAACTTCCAGAGATTCGATATTAGCACCAAAAGCAAAAGAAGCTACTGTTTGATCGACGTTAACATGAAATTCAATATGCTTCTTGGTTTGTTCGTTGTACTTAATGTTAGGATCGTCATCTAACAAAGATGCCTTTCCTAGATATATCAGAAACAGGTGCGCAACCAGATCTAGCCTTGTTTGAATCTCCTCAGGATGATTACTCATGATGCAACTTTGAATGTGTGATGGGTACGATACTAAGTCATATATTGATTCACCCTTGCGCTGAAAACTGCCTTTGGCATCTTAGACGATCTTGACTGTAATATCGAAAAACTCAAATATTGCTTAAATATTTATTATACACAAAAACAATAGTTGCAAACGTAAGAATAGTGTTATCTCATTTTAGCTCAGTAATTTCACCATCACGTGCGATTAGTCCCATCACATTCAAGAATAAATTCAAGTCTTGATACATCTTATCTCTTTGATACAAGGCAAACTGTTTATCTCCTGTAGAGGACTTTCCTAGCTCCTCAGCTCTATTGATCGTTCCAAAGATTTCGTCTCTGATTTCATCAATGATCACGCGCTGGTGATTCAACTTTCCGCTCAAGGCTAAAGAGGCAAAGAATTGCCAAATATACGAATGGTCGTAATATTGGCTCTTAGCAGATTGATCTCCGTTAAAAGACGCAGAAGATGGCGGGATAGAAGATATAGACGTAACTCTGTTCGTGTATTCTTCTGGTGGAAACACGAGTGCCAACCTGGTCTCTAGTGCTGTGAAGAGCTTATCGTAAATTTCATTCCAAGTAGATATTTCAGAAGATGAAAGAACACTTCCCCTGTTAATATCCTGCTTTATTAAAGCAGCACGCGATATCAAGACGGTTATTAAATTGAGACCGATCTTAGAAGTGCTGATAAAAGAAACGTTGTTATCTTTGATCAAAGCGAGAAGTAAACTGATCACTTCAAGGAATTCCGCGGAACTTGATAAAAACGAAACTATGATCTTAAGGAAGACAGACTGGAATAATTCTATCTTCTTCAATTGAGCATCTGTTGGAAATGGATTGGTCTTATAAGAGCTTGTGACAATAATATTCAAATGAGACAATTCGCTGAAGAACAATGACAATAAGCTCAACTTTTGGGTTTTATCCAAAAAGTTCAGAATACGAGGCATTATTTTCACACCTTTGTCAAATGATAGGATTGAAATGAAAGGACTCACCTCATAAGAGTCATCAGCCACATGTAGAGCATCCCATAAACCCCTGTTGTCAATAGTCTTGCCACTTCTTAGTTGAGCTTCCAATTCTAAAACTTCTGAATAAACACTTTCAATCAAAGAAAGAACGAACTTACGTCCACCTGAACGACTTAGCACCGCATTCTGATCCATTGAACGGAACGCATAAGAAGATCTTCTTCTCGCCTTAGAGGCAGAAGAAAGCTCAACACCATTCAATGATTGGACAACTTCATCAATAGCAGCTGAGTTGGCGTCTTCATCTTCACTCTTTTGAGTAGGAATTTGAAGCTGTCTACGAGGTGCTTTGCTGTTCATCGTGGATGAAATTTTACCTAGAACGCCCTCCTTTGCTCCATCGAAATGTTCCTTGTTCTTTTGAGGTCTTTCTTTGGCGACAGTAACTGCTTTTTCGACCTGGCTTTGCATCCTTTGTAGGGCAACGTCTGCACGCTTATAGCGACCTCCTAATCTGTGACCAGAGTGTTCCAAATAAGCGCGAGCTATCAAACCCTTGTTTGATTCTCCAACAACTCCACCCCGTTGAATAATTTTGTAAACCTGGAAATAGAAATCTTCATTGTACGGATCGTCTGTAACAATCTGAGACAATTGATATCGGGTAATGAAATCCTTGTCACGAGGAGTCATAACACCACTGTGCCTTAGAATCTTGTCAACCTTCGCTTGGCGGATCTGCAAAC